>PISX010007978.1:0-85161 GCA_004024625.1 Mellivora capensis | reverse complement strand
AGCATCCCTTCCTGATCAAAACTCTTCAAAGTGTTGGGATAGAGGGCACATACCTCAATATTATCAAAGCCATCTATGAAAAACCCACCGCAAATATCATTCTCAATGGAGAAAAACTGAAAGCTTTTCCGTTAAGGTCAGGAACACGGCAGGGATGTCCATTATCACCACTGCTATTCAACATAGTACTAGAAGTCCTTGCCTCAGCAATCAGACAACAAAAAGAAATTAAAGGCATCCAAATCGGCAAAGAAGAAGTCAAACTATCACTCTTTGCAGATGATATGAGACTCTATGTGGAAAACCCAAAAGACTCCATGCCAAAACTGCTAGAACTTGTACAGGAATTTAGTAAAGTGTCAGGATATAAAATCAATGCACAGAAATCAGTTGCATTTCTCTACACCAACAACAAGACAGAAGAAAGAGAAATTAAGGAGTCAATCCCATTTACAATTGCAGCCAAAACTATAAGACACCTAGGAATAAACCTAACCAAAGAGGCTAAAAATCTATACTCAGAAAACTATAAAGTACTCATGAAAGAAATTGAGGAAGACACAAAGAAATGGAAAAATGTTCCATGCTCCTGGATTGGAAGAACAAATATTGTGAAAATGTCTATGCTACCTAAAGAAGCTTTTTATCATTACATGAACTAGGCTTTGCCAATGAATCTTGAACATGTCTTAGTTCACAAGGAAGAACTGTCTTCTATTTTTTAATTAAGTTTTTATATTTAATTCTAATATAGTTAACCTACAATGCTATATTAGTTTCAGGTATACAATATAGTGATTCAACAGTTCTATATGCAGTGCTTATCATGGTAAATGTATTCTTAATCCCCTTCCCCTATTTCACCCATCCCCTCACCCATCTCTCCTCTGGTAACCCTCTGTTCTTTAGAGTTAAGAGCTCATTTTTTGGTTTGTCCTTTTTTTCCCCCTTTGTTTATCTATTTTGTTTCTTAAATTCCACATATGAGTGAAATCATATGGTATTTGCCTTTCTCTGCCTGACTTATTTTATTTAGTATTATGCTCTCTAACTTCATCCATAGGGTGACAAATGGAAAGATTTCATTCTTTTTTCATGGCTGAGTAATATTCCATTATATATATTAAATATATAAATATATACTATAAATATATATATTTATCTATATATATCACACCTTCTTTAGCCATTCAAAGGACACTTGGACTGCTTCCATAATTTGCCTATTGTAAATAATGCTGCAATAAACATAGAGGTGCATATCTTTTTAATTTAGTGTTTTCACTTTCTTTGGGTAAATATCTAATAGTGTCATTAGTGGGTCATAGGTTAGTTCTGTTTTAATTTTTCGAGAAATCTCCATACTGTTTTCTAGAGTGGTTATACCAGTTTGCATTCCCATCAACAGTGCACACGGGTTCTTTTTTTCTCCACATCCTCACCAACACTTGCTGTTTTTGTGTTTTTTATTCTGGCCATTCTGACAGGTGTGAGGTAATATCTCACGGTAGTTTTGATTTGCATTTTCCTGATGATGAACATCTTTTCATGTGTCTGTTCATCCTCTGTAAGCCTTCTTTGGAGAAATGTCGGTTCATGTCTTCTACCCATATTTTAATTGGGTTATGTGTTTTTTGGATATTGAGCTGTATAATTTCTTTTTACATTTTGGATACTAACCCTTTATCAGATATGTCATTTGCAAATATCTTCCTCTACTCAGTAGGTTGTCTTTTAGTTTTGTCAATTGTTTCCTTGGCTGTGGAGAAACTTTTTATTTTGATGTAGTCCCAACAGTTTATTTTTGCTTTTATTTCTCTTGCCTCAGGAGACACATCTAGAAAAAAAAAATGTTACTGCCTGTGCTCTCTTCTAAAATATTTATGGTTTCAGGTCTCACATTTAGGTCCTTAATTCATTTTGAGTTCATTTTTTTTGTGTGGTGTAAGCAAGTGGTCTAGTTTCATTCTTTTGTGAGTTGCTGTCCAGTTTTCCCAACACCATTTGTTGAAGAAATTCTCTTTTTTCCATTGGATATTCTTGTCTCTTTTGTCAAAGATTCATTGACCTTATTTCATCCTGGACTGGAATAACCCATATTTGGAGTCTTCAGACTTTACAAGGAAGTCTGGCTGTGACTCGGTAGCTACTGTTGCCCAACATGAACAAACTCCAGGAGCTCTGTTTCCAAACCTCATCTTCTTCTGTTGACTTACTGCCATGCAATCTGGGCAAGTCATTAAACTTTGGTGACTCTTGATTTCTCTACCTGTAAAAAGGTAATAGGAATAATATCTTCTCTGTAAGATCATGCTGTGGAGAGAAAATGAAATACAGACCATGATAGATCTTTATAAACTATAAGATTCCCTGAAGCAAAAATTATTTTTATTTTGACTTTTTAAAGATTTATTTTATTTATTTATTTTTGAGAGAGAGCACAAGCAGGAGGAGGCGAAGAGGGAGAGAGAGAGAAAGAATATTTCACAGACTCCACTGAGGATGGATTCCCGTGTGGGGCTCTATCTTTCAACCCTGAGTGACCTGAGCAGAAACAAAGAGTCTGATGCTCAACCAACTGAGCCACGCAGCTACCTCCCCGCACCCAATTATTATTATTATTTTAAAGTGGCATTCAGGCAGAGCCTGGACCATAGGCCAAAAGCAGGCTGAGTCAGAAGCAGGTTTGTAGTGGAGCTGGAAGCCTGCTGGGGCATTGCTAAGGAAACCAGGAGAGAAATATACGTCACTGAACCCCATCCTTATCTTCCCACTGCAGAATATCTACAAAGAGCACAAACAGTGCAAGGGACCAGTCATGGATAATTTGGGGAAAACACATCAGATTCCTTTTAAGGAGGGAAAGAAAGTGGGAGCTGTCTCCAAAGAAAGAAAATGCTTCTCTTGGTTACAAAGAGGAAAGCACTTCCTGAACATTTCTAATCGACATGTGTAATGCCATCTGGAAGGCAGGGGGAGAAAGCTGGCTCTTAGGTTTCTTTTCAGAAGGGGAAGCCTGTGTCCCTGGCATCATTTGGATATTTGTAAGGAGATAAAGTTGAGTAGCATAAGCCCTGGGAGTCCCACTGGGCTCAGCTAATGGGTACAATTGTCAGTTTCTTTGTTGAGTAAAACAAGTTTGGATAAAAATGAATCTTGTGACCCTGGGAACTAAAATTGTGGAAAGCTTCCCATGTGTCCCTTTATATTAGCAGCATCTCTCACATAATCTCCCTCTTTTCCATTAATACGTCTCCTACCGTACTTTTGATTTTCATGGTGGATTATTTTTCTTGCTCCCTTTATATCTGGAATGGGGAATATCTAGTAAACATACTAAACTCAGCATTCCTAAATGGAACTCCTTATTGCCCATGCTTACCCTCAAGAGTGTCCCACCTTACATTAGAACTCCAAGCCAGTATTGGACTCAAGCTATAAACCTCAAAGTTATTTTGACCTTTGTGGTTCTTTTATTCTATACAGTGTCAAAGAATCCTACTCTATCTGCTTCAGCCCACTTTATTCCACTAGGACTTTCCTGGTTCCGGCCTTAATCCTGTCTTGCCTGAATCATGGGTTTGGGCATCATTTCTAGCTTCCTGTCACTTTAATATCCCTTCCCGAAGCTGCTAAACCTCCTTCCCGAAAGGCGGACCAATGTGTGCCATTTCCTTACATGAGGGTTTGGATGACTCCCTCATGTAAGGAAATTGGATGACCTAGAGAAGTGGACATTCTCCTCTATGGCATTTGTGTGTCCTTTTAAGGACAATACTGCAAATTGTATCACCAAACAAGTAACTGTGGTGTCAAGTGGGGCTTAAGACCGTTTGCTCTTGAGCTGAGTTCTTGACACCATCAAGATTCTTCCACAGACAAGAATCTTTGTGGGAAATGCAGGGAAGACTGGGTATGTAATCAAAACTGCCTTTAAAAAGTGTATTCTGAGGATTCCATTGGTTGGTCATTAGCAACACTTTGGTTTCCTGGATTACATTTGGACTGTATAACTGGGACTATCAGAGATGTTTATGATAAGTGATGGGTGTGTTAAATAAACAGACTAGAAAGTTTTTTCCATTACAGGTCTGTAAACATGAGATTTGGACTTGGAATCACCATTATTGAGGATGGGGGGGTAGGATTTGTTATAGAAAGCCATTTATGGATAGTTTTTAATACTAGATCACACTTAAAATTATGTATATATTACAGATTTTGTTTAGTCTCCTGCATATTCTTGTAATAATCACTGTTATTCATAGCTTCAAAAATATTTAGAAGACAAAATATCAAGCTTGTTTAGAAATAGAATCTTTGCTGGGGTCCCTGTGTTTAACTACTATTATATTCAGGGAATGGCTTAGGACTCAGACTGAGGGATCTTCTGGGTGAGAGACAGTTCACACAGCGACACATAGAAAAGAGACTGAGACCACAGTAACCGATCTTGGTTAAGACTAATTGAAAGCAGACAGAAGATATACTCACGCTTGCTTAAATTATCCAAATGGAAACATATGAAATGGTGAACAGTGGTTACTTCTGCAACTGGGTGGGACAGTTTAATTTTGTATTTTATACCTTCTACTTATGGAATTTGTTTAAACAGTAGCATGTACTACTTCTACTAAAACGTAATGGAGAGGGGCACCTGAGTGGCTCAGTCAGTTGAGTGTCCAACTTTTGGATCTGGCTCAGGTCATGATCTCAGGGTCATGGGATCCAGCCCTCAGCAGAGAGTCTCTGCCCCTTCCCTTCTCACATGTGTTCTCTCTCTCTCAGATAAATAAGTAAATCTTAAAAAACAAATTAGACATTTTTGTATGTATTGTCATAGAAAATATCCAAAATACATTGTTAATTGAAAAAAAGCAAGTGGTAAATATTATGTATTGCATAATTCCATTCTTGCAAGCAATTGCCAGAGTCTATATGTATATAATATTATCTATAATATGTATTATATACTATTATATAGATAAAATACATAATTACATACATTATATGTTTATACTATTCTATATGTTATATATGTATATATGTGACAAGAAATGTCAATTTGTTTTCTTTGAATCAAAGCAAATTTGGGAGTCTCATCTTAATAGGAAGACAGGAAAGACTTCCTGTCTTGGAAGTCTCCTTGGGGAGACTTTTCCTCCCTTTCTAGAGTCACATATAAATCCCCTGGTCCCCATCTCCCATTGTGGCCACTCATGCCTATTTTGTCCACATTTGCATGGGTCATCGATTGGGCAGTACAGGGCCTTACTAAGCATGGAGCAGAATCTATCCTGAGACCAGACTTTCCCTCTGAGAGATTCCTCTCTGGTCCTAGTCTCTCCAAGGAGATGGCTCTGGGAATCAGGGCCCCAATTCCTACTATATGGAACCCAAAGACCTTACCCTCTTTTTCGTCTTGAGGAATGTCTTTCTTCCAGTGCTCCCTTCCCTAGTACAAATCACTCCAGAAGTTCAAGACCCAGAAGCAGATATCTTATTTTCAAGGTTCTTTTTTTTTTTTTTTTTGGCTCTAAGTCAAAGAGATACAAAAGTCCTGAAATTTTTGGAATTCCTGTCCTTGAAATTCTGTGTGTTTACTTGTGTGTGAAGGTATGTGCATTTGTACACATGCATATGTTCATGGGGGTTTATGGAAGGTAAAAGTAGAGTGAGAATAAAACACTAATATCTTAATAAATCATTTTGCCACACTCATCTTATAGAGAGGAAACTGAGATCAGGCGATGAAGTGAGTTGCCCAAGGTTAAACAATTGTAAGAGACAGTGATAATTTTGAATTCCAATCTCTCTCGCCCCAAAGCTCATTCTAATTTCCTCAGACTTAACCCCGGTCAGATTTTTGTAGTACATATGAAGACTGGAAATTTCAGGCAAACCTTCCCAGATGTTCACTTGGGAAACTTGTAGGGAAAACGTCAAATTGCCTGAATTTTTTTTCTTCCTTTTCAGACCGCATTTGAAGGATGCATGTTATGGCAGAGGTACAGCTTTAGGTCCTAGGAAGGACTGTGATAGGAAAACCATGTCGTGCCAGCATTATTAGTAGCCTGAAAAGCACTTAGGGAAAATCTACGCTGTGGTTCTGATTTGTTTTCTTCTAAGAAGTACTGTGCTAGGTTTTTTGGTTTTAAGCAACAGAACCCCATTTTGCCTAACATATCCCAATGTAGAATGTATTAAGAGGATCTGGAGTGGGTCACAGATCCCAAGGAAAGCTGACAAAGCAGACCTTAGACAGAGCAGGTCTGTGACTCTGAGGAGCAAAGCTCCAGAGCCCAGCCTTTTCCGGGGGATTACTATGCTCTAGTTTGAGTCTGTTCTTGAATTCCATGCTTGGAATCTTCCCACAGGATCTGATTGTCCTGATACAGGTCATGGAACTAGCTACGCGCTGAAAGGATAGGGACCCTCGGCTGGCACCCCCACTGAGGGGAGGCTAAGTGGGAGTGGATGCGGTTGTCTTTGCCCAGCGTCGTCCAGCAAATCTGGGTGGAACAGGGTCACAATCTGGACCTTCCAGCTCCAAATTGGGCAGCCTCTCCTTTTGATGTCATGATTACTGTGCATTCCATTCCAAGCAAGTTCAAATTAAAAGCTACATTACATAGTTTACTGAGGGTATTTTTAGGCACCAAGCACTTTTTTAAAGTTTTTTTTTTTTTAACAACCATATCCAAACAGTCAAGAAGAAAAATTACAAACATTGTGGGAAGTGATTATCTTTCCTCAACGGAGATCAGACATCCTGCAAAACTGTGGTGTGTGTGGCCGATCTCCTTCCCGATTCAGAAGTGAATGAAACCTGGAAGCCTTGGCTCCTGGGTTCCCAAACCTGGCTTCACATCAGAGTCGACTGTGGCCTCCGATTCATGCTGGCTTTGGAGTTGTTTGACCTGGCTGGATCCCAGCTCTGCCTCTACCCCACCGTGGGACTATGGGAAGGTCGCTGGAGCTGTCCGAGTCCAATTTGTTGATCTTAAAAATGGCGACAATGTTACTTTGGACGTTATGAGGCTGTTGGGAGAATTAAACAGACTCTTTTGTGGGTGGTGCATTTATCGCCATGGCTCAGCTTCTTGTCAGTGCTCAAAAATATTCTTTGGAATGGTCCACTAGATTGATCTTCCTTTAGCATGGCCCCTTAGGCTTTCCACACATGCCTTTCATACTCACTCCTCCTCCGTCTGAGATCTACTGTAAAAGTCAGAATTCCCTAAGACAGCAAAGAGGTTATTTCATGAAAGCCAAATTTCAGAATTAAATTAGAATTAATCTCCTCTTAGAAATGAAAAGTATTTGATCTGAAAGTCTCCTATTATACTTAAATCACACAGTGTTTAAAAGAGTTGCAGAAGATGCTGGCCAAAGCAGAGTGCCTTGCTCTTCCCTTTGAAGGTGATCGCTCCCTTCAGGTAGGAAACTGCTGGTCCCCAGGAATCCCACTACCTTCTTGTTCCTCTTTGTGAACAAAAAGGCTGCAAAGCCAGAGGCCAAGAACTAGAACGGAGAGATGGTTAGTTGCCTTCTTCCTCTTAACTGATAGCTAAAAGCCTCCCCTTTGGGTATCAGGGCTAGAAGGATGGACAGGCAGGTGGCAGGCAAGAACAGCAGTGGCTGGCAGAAGACATCCACGGACGGGGGCGCCTGGATGGCTCAGTCGGTTAAGCATCTGCCTTCAGCTCTGGTGGTCATCTCGGGTTCCTGGAATGGAACCGTGAGTCAGCCTCCCTGATAAGTGCCCCCTCTCTCTCAAATAAACAAAATCTTAAAAAAAAAAAAAAAAAAGTCACCCATGGAGCAATTTGCAGCCAGCATTTGGGGAAACCTGACAGTTTACGTCGAACTTCCCGCAATTCCAGGAGGGATCTGTTTCCAAGAAAACAGGCTATGACGAGTAAGCAGGCTGTGTTCTGATCAAATTTGCATGCAGGTTGAATAGAAAATCATGCCCGGGTTTGTGAGAAAGGTGACAATCTGTGAGCAGGTGTTCGATTCGTCCACGTTTCCCTGCAGCTAGGCAAAATGAACTTTGCATGTAATGTTCATTTCTTCTCAACTTTCGTGGCTACAAGCAGTGATTTTGGCTTACCAGTTTTCCTCCTCCACCCCTCTTAGGTGAACCATCCCTTTGGGGAGAAGCAAGATAAAATCCCAAATATGTTTGACTGTCCTTTTCCAATGCCCTCGCAGGTGGGACTGTGTGTTATTGGTGGGCTCTGTGAAAGAATTGTGTGGGTTGAAGCCACGGCAACAGAACTGGTAGGGGGAGCATAAGTAGGGCTTGGAAAGAGTTCTATGTCGTTCTAGGTGGTTAGGTTAAACACCAAAGGGGGAAGTATTGCCAGTAGATATTCTGCTAAGTGAAAAAGGAAGGCAATTGACAAGAGTAGGTTTTAGGAAACTAGGATTTTTAGCCCCTCATTCTGGTTATCTATCGCCGTATAGTCTCATTCCTTGTCACCTTACACGCTAGTGGCATAAAGCACCTTCAACCATTTTATTATGCTCATGGACTCTGGGGGTCTGGAAGTCAGGGAAGCTCCTGCTTCATAGCGTCTGGGACTTCAGGTGGGAATCCCAGAAGCGTGAAGTGACTCAGCAGCTGGGGCTGAGTCGGTGTCAAAACCGGCTTGCCCTATGTCTGGAGGTTAACGTCAGCCACCGCACTGGGGTCGTGTGGTGGGGAGTGCTGTTTGCAGGAATGTGTCACCATGGCTTTTCCATGACGGGGGTTGGGCAGAGCGCGTATCCTCAGAAAGCCCCACTGACCTCACTCCAGCCTCTGTCCGAATGGAAACAGGAGCATTTCTGTTCTGAGCTTCTTGGTCCTGTGTTTGCAAGCTATCAGGAGCAAATGGGCTGCCACGCATGAGCTTTTCCTTGCTCACACCATGTGCCTTGGGGCCAGTGCCCCGGACAGAGCAGGTATGGGGAAGGTGAGCGCTCCGGATAATGGAGCCTCCTTTTCACCCCTCCTGTGTCAGGGTAGCAGGAGGAGAGAGATGAGAATCACGGGCCCTGGCAACCTTGGTGTCCCTGGATACTGGCTATCTGCTTCTGACGTCAGACGTGACAAGTCCCACAGACAGTTCTTCTTTTCAGATGGGCCACTGCCACTGCCATTCAAACACCCCCAGGCGGGCAGGTCGCTGCCTCCTCATTGTAGGGACAGAGGGGCTTATTATTAGTCTGAGGGACACCTGGGCCAGAGGGCAGGTCGGTCACTTTTACACACATGGAAGGGACTTTCCTTCGAACGAATATAAGTCTGCTACTTTAAACCTTTAAACCCTTTCCTCAAAAGCAGCAAACTCAATATCAACCATTACATCTTCTCAAAAGAAGTACTTTCTCATAATCCAGGCATTGGTCAGCTTTTCTGCAAAGGCCCCAAGAGCGAACAGTTAGGTTTTGCAGGCCATATGGCATCTGTTGCAATGACTCAAATTTACTTCGGTATATAAACAAATGGGTGCAGCCATGTTTCAGTGAAACTTTATTTGTGGACACTGAAATTTACCTTTGGTACAATTTTCATACATCACAAACTATTCTTCTTCTGATTTTTTTTTTTTAACCATTCAAAAAGTAAAGGCCAGGGCACCTGGGTGGCTCCGTTGCTTAGGCAACAGCCCTCAGCTCAGATCATGATCCCAGAGTCCCAGGATCGAGTCCCTCATCAGGCTCCTTGCTCTGTGGGGAGTCTGTTTCTCCCTCTGACCTTCTCCCCTCTCATGTTCTCTCTCTCTCTCTCTCTCAAATAAATAAACAAACAAACAAACAAATAAATATCTTATCTCATGAACTGTACAAAAATAAACACGAAGGCTAGATTTGGGCCCCTAGCCCTAGTAATTAAACTCATTACTCTGGGATACCCAGTTCCCTATAATTTACAGTTTAATCATCAGGCAAAATAATTGTCCAGGTACCACCTGGCCCAATGCAGTGTGTTTCCAGCATCTACGCCAGCAGCCAAAGCTGCTCTCTGCTTTGTTAACTATACACCTTCTTTAAATCTCAACTTGGTACCTTTCTTTTTAACTTTATGAGGATTCTCTAGGTTGTTTTCCATAATTTTTATGCCAATTTATAATCCTACCCAAATGCAAAAGTGTTCCCTTTCCTCCACATCCTCACCAACACCTGTTGTTTCTTGTGCTGTTGATTTTAGCCGTCAGTCTGTACTTCTGATGTGCGGTCCCCAGAGTGAGCATCTTTATATATACCTATTGGCCATTTGCATGTCTTTTTTAAAAACTATTTTTATTAACACATAATGTATTATTTGCCCCAGGGGTACAGGTCTGTGAATCGCCAGGTTTACATACTTCACAGCACTCACCATAGCACATACCCTCCCCAATGTCCATCACCCAGCCAACCCCTCCCTCTCACCCTCTTCCCCTCCAGCAACCCTCAATTTGTTTCCTGAGATTAAGAGTCTCTTATGGTTTGTCTCCATCCTGATTCCATCTTGTTTCATTTCATTTGCATGTCATTTTAGGGGAGATGTCTATTCGGTTCCTCTGCCCATTTTTAAACCACATTATTTGGTTTTTTTGCTATTGACTTGAGTTCCTTATATACTTCGGGTATCAACCCCTGTTCAGATTTTTGATTTGCAATACTTCCTCCCATCTGTAAGTGATCATTTCCTTTTGTTAGTGATTTCTTTTGCTTTTGATTTTAATGTAGCCCGGCTTGTTTAATTTTGCTTTTGTGGCCTTTGCTTTTGGAGTCATAAAAAAAAAAAAAAAGATTGCCCAGAAAAAGAACAGAAACCAAAAGGAGCTTTCTCCCTATGTTTTCTTCTAGGAGTTTTATGATTTCAGATCTTACATTTAAGTGTTTAATCCATATTGAGTTGATTCTTATGGTTGGTATAAGATAAGAGTCCAACTGCTTTCTTTTGCATGAGGCTATTTTTTAACCTTAAAAAAAGAAGGAAATCCTGCTATTTGCAACAACATGGATAGAACTGGAGAACATTGCGCTAAGCAAAATAAGCCAAACTTGGAAAGTCGAATACTGTACAATCTCATTTACATGTGGAATCTAAAATAATCAAACTCACAGAAGCGGGAAGTAGAATGGTGGTTGCCAGGGTTGGGGGGGTGTGGAAATGGAGAGATCATAATCAAAGGATATAAAGTTTTACTGATGCAAGATAAACAGGTTCTGGAGATGTACTGTACAACATCATGCCTATAGCTAACAATGTAATATACTGTATATTTAAAATTTGCTAAGAGGATAGATATTACATCAAGTGCTCTTACCACAGACAAACACACACACACACACACACGCACAAGAATCATAACAAAGGGGACAGGAGGAAACTTTGGGAGGTTATGTACATGTCTAATATCTAGATGGTGCTGATGGTTTCACAGATATATGCTTATCACCAAATTCAATGAGTTCTATATATTAAACACGTACAGCTTTTTATATGTCAATTATACCTCAATAAAGTGGTTTCTTAAAAAAAAACTCAATTTGACTTTAAATCTTTAGAAAACCCTTTAAGACACTTAATTGGAATTAAATTATGCTTTTTCATAAGTTCTGGTGTTTCTTGGCACTTATAATTTGTGCGTATATCTTTTTTGTACGCTCATGTAATTATCATCCACCTCTCTTATAAGACTGTAAACTTCAAGAGATCAGAAACCAAGTATCTTTCAATATCCATTGTATCCTAAGCTCTAGCAGAGTGCCTGGCACCTAGCAGGGACTCCATAAATATTTAATAAATGAATGAAATCTAGTTTCCTTTTGTCTATTTCTGTTCCTGCTCTGAAGAGAAGCAGATCTTTTCAAAGAATGGCACTTAAAAAACCAGACTAACCATGGAGTCTATGGGAGAATTTCTTGCTTAGGTCTTAATATAGAGGGAGCCAGCTGGATCTGAACTCAGAATTCAAATGGGGGGAAGAGTATGAGTCATAGCAGACCATAACCTCCACATTCTGCAAGATTCACCTCTAGTAATTAGGCCCTTGTTGCTAAGCATTCCCCTTATTCCATATGGCTTACTGCAATGGTAATTATGTATTTATTTGGCGATCACTTGATTATTGTATCTTTAGTCATGGAGGTACTAAGTACACTCTATCTAAAAATTGTCAAAATAAGGAGACTTTTAAGACAAACACAGAACTAGGAAATTGATAGTGATAAAAATTGATAAATAGGAAATTGATAAAAAGATAAATGAGCTGGAAAATGAATCCATTAGGCACGTTTATTCGGAGCACAGGTTTTGGCCATCTTTATTTTTCGGATCTTAATTTTGCCTTGTTCTTGCATTACCAGATTGATACGATGGTGCCTGAGGCTCTGACAGGGGTTTGGAATGTGTTTAACATATTGTTTAAGGGTGAAGCCAGAGCAAGGCTGAGGGTTTATCGTTCATTCAATAAATATTTGTTGAGAAATGCAGGATTACAAAAGTACAGTCCCTGCCTCAAAGAAACACAATGTGGAACGTGCGTACACACTTCCCTTGCCCGTTCCTACCCCATCCTTGGTTTGCTCTTGACTCTGCAAATTAGCATTCAGTTTAGGTCAACTCTGGGTTAATCCAAGGTGCCCGTGACCAACAAAGAACTTTTCACTGGTTTTCGGCCATTCACTGTGCCTGAGACGTTAGTATGAGTGACGGGAACGTTGGTGTCTTGGATACCCCCACAGCCTGAGGCTCCCCTTTCTCTGTCCCCTTGTGGAATGAGATCTGACTCCAGCTCTGGGTGGGGAACCCCCGCCATGAGGGAAGGATGTCTGAAGGGCACCGGACTGCAGGTCAGAAAACTTGGTTTCATCTTGGCTCAGCCACAAACTCATTACATGCCTTAGGCAAATTGCTTTTCTCCCTCTGGACCTTAATCTCCTATAAGAAAAAGAAAATGACAAACTGGGTAATGATATTGAAGGTCTTTTTCAGGCTTACATTCTCACTCTCTACCCATCAGTTTATGTCTAGAGTTGAAGCACCCCCCCAAAACACTTAGATCCATGGTTTTTAGTTTAATAACCACCCGGTTTTGTTAAACTTAATTTTTCGATGTTTCCCAAAAAACCCAAGTTCAACCATTTATCAGTTGTCTGGTTGAAAACAGATGAAGATGAATAGGCCCTAAGGTGTGAATTCTTTCAGCAAGGAGAGGGCTTCCCCCTGGTGTTGAGAGTCCTTTGGGGGGGACTCCTTTTGGATGAACCCCAATCTGACAACAGGCAGAGGGAAAGGGCTTTGATGGTTCAGAGTAGTTAACATTTATTGAGCATCTGTTAGATGCCAGGCACTGTCCTAATTGCTTTGCACGTATTACTCCATTTAATGCTCTCTGCAACAGTATGTCATTCAAACAGAAAATTAAAAGAGCTCCCTTCCAACAGGCTGGCAAGGAGCAGGATGCTTAGCATCAGGATGAAAGTGTTAAGGGAGCAATTAAGAATGCATTTTTATGAGTGCATGGCTCTACAAGGAAATGCTGGTGTTTCTTTCATCCACCAAACGTTTTCTAAGCAGTCTTCCCAGTCCATAAGAAAGCCACTAGCCGGTCCATGTCAGGGCAGCTTAAAGCCTCTGGTTCATCATAAAAGCTAATGGAGAAGAATGAGGTGGGCCCTAGGAAAGAGGGAAAGGCCTGAACAAGTAGGTAGAAAGGGAGGTGTGTTTGATCTAGATTTATTAGCCCAGGGAATGGTTCCTGTTGTTATAAATGTGTGAATAGCTTGGAAGGGCAAGCTCAGGAAAATTAATAGAAGGATTTTATTCTAATGATGAAGTCACTGGTCTTGTTTGCAGGGGACTCAGAAGCCAGATTATGAGTGGCTGGAAGTGACAGCTCAAAGCAAATGCAGGAGGTGCTAGAGACAACAAAAGGGAAGAGATAGGAGGTAGGCTCACCATGGAGAGCAATGGAGGGTGCTTTAGGGTGAGGAGGGAAAGGTGCAGGAAGGGAGCAGGTGGTGCAGGGAGGGAGGGGGAAGGAGCAGCCAGCACTCTCCTTAGCTATTCTGCTAGACCTTCCAGTTTCCTCAAGATTACTATTTCTCATCTTCTCAAAAAAAAAAAATTCAATGCCATTTTATTCTAAACACTGACTTTATCATAGAATAAAATGGATTTAAGCTTGTTTTAATTCTATCACAGTATGGAAACACTTTCTTTTTCCCTCAGTTTTTTTCTACCCCATTAAAAAGCAGGACCCAGTTGTTCACAGCAGCCCACCCCTGATTCCTTTGGCTCAGGTCATGATCTCGGGGTCCTGGGATCAAGCCCTGCATTGAGCCCCACCCCGCATGGAGGCCCGCATCAGGATCCCTGCTCCGCAGGGAGTCTGCTCTCCCTCTCCCTCGACTCCCCACTACTCATGCTCTCTCTCCCTCTCAAATAAATAAATAAATAAAATCTTAAAAAACAAAACAAACAATGTTTTGCGCAGAGAAATGACACAAGAAGTCCTGACATGCCTACTTGCAAAATACGCTTCAAGCACATCCACATCTCCCTGCCTCACTACCATCATCTTTGTCTAAAGCACTACAGTTTCTTGTTGAACTTCTTGAAAACCTCCTATCTGACTTCTGCCATTTGTGACTTACCCTCTCAAAGCTGCTCTGTAAGCAGCAAGCACAGTGCTCACTGAAATGTATTAGCAGCTCGACCCTGCTTATAACGCGTCTGCGACTTCCCGCCGCACTTTGAAGGAAACCTAAATTCCTCTCCACTGCAGGGATGCCGTTTCCTCCCATGCAACTCTGCTACAACCACACAAGCCTTCTCTCCATCCCTCAAACTCTGGCCTCTTTCTGCCTTAGGCTTATTGTCCCTGCCCATCCCAACCATCCCTCCATTCCTCGGAGTCAGAGCACCTGGCTCCTTCCTGCATGCCCCCTGGGCAGTCTGTGAGGTTATGTATCTATTCATCTTCGTCTTCACTTGTTCACTTGTGAAGTCGTCTTTTCTCCTGCTAGACCATGAACTGCACCAGTCAGCGAGGGACTCCTCTGGGTCTCTTGGTCATGGTTCACTGGTGCATTGCTGTTGGCGCTGAGCAAAAAAATGACTTATTGAGGGGCGCCTGGGTGGCTCAGTGGGTTAAAGCCTCTGCTTTCAGCTCAGGTCATGATCCCAGGGTCCTGGGATTGAGTCCCGCATCGGGCTCTCTGCTCTGCGGGGAGCCTGCTTCCTCCTCTCTCTCCCTGCCTGTCTCTCTTGCCTACTTGTAATCTCTGTTTGTCAAATAAATAAATAAAATCTTAAAAAAAAAAAAAAGAAAAAAGAAAAATGACTTATTGAGTAAAAGAAAGAGAGAGGGTCATAGACAGATCCAGACCGTGGAGGGACATGAAGCCATGTCTGTCTGCTGCTGTTACGGAATACCATAGACCAGAGGGCTTAAACAACAAACGTTGGTTTGTTCTGGAGGCTGGGGAGTCCAAGGTCAAGGTACTGGCAGCCCTGGTAGCTGGTAAGCGTCATCTTCTTAGTTTGCAGACGACCATCTCTTCATTGATCCTCATGTGGCTGAGAGAAAAATCATCTTTCTCGTATCTGTCCTTATAAGGGCACAAATCCCCTTCATCATGGCCTCACCCTCACGACCTAACTACCTCCCATAGGCCCCATCTCCTAATACTGTCACGTCGGGGGTGATCATGCCACATACGAATTTTAGGGGCCCATCAACATTTAGTCGGTAAGGATATACACATGAATTGTATTACTAGGACAGAGGAGGTCAGCTTTATAAGTAACAAAGAACAGTCGTTTTATAAAATATTTTAAACATTCTCCTAAAGGAAAGAAAGGGCAGCAGGTGTAACGTGAATACCTGAAGAAGTGACATTCCTTTACATTATTACATGATATTTTTAGTATATTCATTTCTCCTCTAATTGTTGCCGTATTTACTTCAGTTTCCATGGGAACATAGAGAGGGACTTCCCTCTTTTCCCCACCCTTCTGGGCTTCAGCAAAAGAAAATGGACCATGAGAGGGTTTTTAAGAGCTGCTTCAAAATTCAAAATCAGGTGGTTGAGGGACAACAAACACTTGTTGGGACCTGCCTCGACACCAGATGCCATGCCAGGAGTTGAGGAAGAGGAGGTGAATGAAATCTAGTTCTTACCAGGTTGGAGAGGGGGCCGCTAAAGGAATCCTTTGAATACAGCATAATGTGATGTGACAGACTTTGCGAAAAGTGTTATGCATTTAAAGAGAGAGGTCAAGGAAGCTTTTGGGAGACAATGCCTAAATTGTATTTGAAAATTGTCCTGGAGTTAGCCCAAAAAGGGATGAAAGGAAAAAGTGGGAAGAAATCTCTCATCAGTTGCCAATTATTTTCCTCTTTCCATTCAAAAGTATTAAGAGTGGCTGTAACGCACAAGGAGAAAATGAGAAAGAAATTAAAACCTCAGAAAAGTGAAACATTTGGTCTGCCCATCGCTTTTGTCTATGTGCAATGGATGGACATGGGTCAAGGTAAAGAAAATTCCGAACTACATAAGAAAAGGAAATTCCTAACTCTTTGTGGTCTTGGGTTTTCCCAGACAGGAGGAGTAAAACCGCCAATTTTAGGATGTATTCAATAATCTCATATGAGAAAGTACCTTAGAGTAGGTATGGAGTTAGAGCAGGCGTGTATCATTCTGAAATGGTGAGATGAAATGAAATGAAATGGTCAGGCCCCAATAGGAGGAATGCTGAGAATACCGCCACCCACCTGGTTGGTCGAGGGCTGGTGTTGCATCAAAGTACGACCAGCCATCTACAACCCTTCAAAAATAAACCAAATCTTTGTAGATACGTCCCAACAACATGAATGAGAAACGTAGTCCCTAGGGACCTTCTAGCTCCCTCTTTTCTTCCTTCTTCCCTGCCACTTCTCAAACTGCAGATACTCCCTGTCCTCATTCCCTAAATCCTTAGGTCCTTTTTGTTACCCTCACCCATGTTATTTCCTCTTGATCCCGTACACTATTATCCCAGGAATGATAGGGCTGGTTTCCCTTCTTGGGGAGGGTCCTCAAAAGCTAATTGTTTTCATTTTGTCACACGCTCATTAATAGGACCAGCAAAACTCAGTCCTACTATAGACACAAAATCCTAAATGTGAGAAGGAAATTGGGGATCTTAGCACAATACTCTCACTTTACAGATGAGAAATTTGAGGTACATAGAGGGAAGGCTAGAGGAGCTGCTTGGGGCCAGAAACCATCTCATAGGTGAGGCCATATGTTCATATTTTAATAGCTAAACTCCTTCGAATGAGGCTCAAAACTTAATTTCCCTCCACTGAATTTCTGTCCCCAGAAGATTCTATTGTGTCTCAGTGCCATCACAACGCTGCCTTCCAGATTCTCCTCATGAAGTCCGAATACATGTTTTCTTTTCTATTTTTAAGTTTGAAAATGGTAACCACATTTTTAAGAATTGCCTTCCTTCTTAACATTTTTATTAATTCTTTCCCCCAACTACCCAAAATAATTAAATGCACAATATGGAGCAAAATGTATAGAATCATCCAAATGTTTGTTCTTGGTTATGATCTGCCTAATTAAAAGCTTGGCTTTTGCAAAGTAACATCTGCAGGGAGAGAGGGTAGAAGAAACAGCAATAATTACAAGATGCCCAGCAGTGAGGCTAGAGGTTTGCAGGTCTTTACGCTGCTGTGAAGGAGGTACCTCGGTTTTCATTTCACAGGTAAGCCAGAGTTTAGAGAGGCTCGGTTCCAGGTCAGATGGTGGAGCCAGCACCGAGGCTCAGGTACGGTCTAATTAATGTCTGAGCTCTTCATCTTTCCATCTTGCTCATCCGAAGATGAAATACATTGATTCAAAGGTGAAGTCATTTCATATCCTCATTCTCACTGTCTAGATGTCATAGATGGGTACAACAAAAAGAGGCAGTTTCCACTGTGTGTAGAGTCCTGAAAAGGATTTAATAGTGGAGTCTTTCCTATGGGCTGTGACAAGGCTCATTAGACAGGCTGGCTGGGGTAGATCAACCAAAGTGCCACAGGGGACAGTTTCAATATTTTAACAATTCCTGCCCTGCAGTTCTCTCTGCTGTTTCTCCCTTTCGTCTAGCATGTGTCTGCTCAGAATCTTTTTGGATTCTTGGGTCAATCGTTAAGCCAATCCTTCCTTAGCTGGTCTCATGGCCCAGACACACACACACACACACACACACACACACACAAACATATACCATGATTTGCCTCTTTTGCGTCACAATTCATTGTCCGCGTCTTTCTGGTTCAAGTATTAACATCAAACTATCTTTACATACACTTCATCATCCTTGCAACTCTGCTTGTCCATTAACTTTTCATTATTGTTATGATAAATAAAACAACAGGCACTATGAAGTCACCGGGTTTTAATCAGGATCCCAAGCGTAATGCAATTTCTCTTGCTCTCTCATAAGCCCATGGAGAAATCCACATGGTGCTAGCAATCATTCATTCAAGGGAATGTATTTTCCTGTAACTCCTTTGTGGACCTACTGGCTCCACCCAGTGGAGGGTTCCCTAAGAAAGATTGCAGGCTTGATGGTGACCATCCATGGTCCTGGTGTTAACAATGCAAGTAGCTCCTTCATTTCCATTTCCAATTTCTCACCCAAGGTCTTAATGCTTCACTTTTAAGTGCTTTGGAGACATTGATTTTTAGACAGCTTTCAGCCAAAACAAATTAAGTGTTTTTTTAAAAAGAAATTATTTATTTATTTATTTGACAGAGAGAGGGAGAGAGAAAGAGAGTACATGCAGGGGGAGAAGTAGGCAGGGGAGAAGCAAGCTCCCTGCAGAGCAGGGAGCTGGATGGGGGCCTTGACCCCAGGACCCCAGGATCACGACCTGAGCCCAAGGCAGATGTTTAACCAAATGAGCCACCCAGGTGCCCCGCAAATTAAGTTTAAAACTCAACTCACTGTTATTCTAGAACTATGTTCAATGTGGCAGTCAGTAGCCACATGGAGTACATGAGATGCAGCTAGTCTGAACTGAAATGGACCGTGAGTATAACACTTCAGCTTCAAAGACTGAGTACGAGAGGGCAAAATAGCTCATTGATGATTTTTATATTGATTACATGCTGAAATCATAATATTTTGTAGGCAATAATTAAATAAAACATAAAATGAATTTCACCTGTTTTTGATTTTTAAAAATATGGCTACTAGGAAATTTAAAATTATATATGTGACTTGGATATTTCTATTGGACAGTGCGGTGCTAAAAGATTAAATCTGGCATAGCGACGACTGTCTAACCCTGATCCTTTTTTTTTAATGAGTGAAGAATGATAATAATAGCTCATTATTGAGTCAGTTTTGCACACCTGATATGTGGGCCGGCACTTACATGTATTATCTCCTCCAGTCTTTACTGCAATCCTTTGTGGCAGGGACCATGGTTATGCCCATTTTTGAGCTGAAATCTATGGAGAGGAAGTAGCTTGTCCAGCATCATATAGCTTATGATGTGGATGTTATGCATAGCTTTAATTTCTGCTAATGATAGAACACCTGTATTTTCCAAGATATAGATGACATGTGTGTATCTCCATGGCTCTCTTTTACTCAGTCTGCCTTTCCCTGGTAGCCATTGTGCTATGGACTTCTCCCCAGCTATTTTTGCCTCAAATTTCTGGTCTCATTTTCTCTTTGAAAAAAAAAAAAAAAAAGAACATATAACCAATTTAAAAGAAAAAGTCATTCCCTTGGAGCAGGAACTTCTATAATTACTTCTATATATTCTATAATTACTAAATCTATTTTCTCAACTAACAAAGGCGAGGGGAAGTGGCAAAATGAGAAGCCTGTGATGGAAGGTGAATTTCCATTGTGCCACAGTCACATGCTCTCATGGGGACACAGGCGCCCACATGAGGGCACACACATTGCAAATCCCTCTTCCCAGAATCTGTTGATGTATTTTTTTAATCCGCTATGTCATTTGCAAATACCTTCTCCCATTCTGTAGGTTGCCTTTTAGTTTTGTGGATAGTTTCCTTTGCTGTACAGAAGCTTTTTATTTTGATGTAGTCCCAATAGTTTATTTCTGCTTTTGTTTCCTCTGCCTCGGGGGACCTACCTAGAAAGAGTTCGCTATGGTCCCTGTCGGAGAAGTTAGTGCCTGTGTTCTCTTCTAGGGTTTGTATGGTTTCAGGTCTCACATTTAGGTCTTTAATCCATTTTGAACTTATCTTTGTGTCTGGTGTAAGAAAGTGGTTCAGTTTCATTCTTTTGCATATTGTTGCCCTGTTTTGCCAACACCATTTGTTGAAGAGACCGTCTTTTTCCCATTGGATTTTTGTTCTCGCTTTTCCAAAGATTAATTGACCATGTAATTGTGGGTTTGTTTCTGGATTTTCTATTCTGTTCCATTGCTCTATTTTTTGTGCTAGAACCATACTGTTTTGATCACTACAGCTTTGTAATGTAACTTGAAGTCCGGAATTATGAAGCCTCCAGCTTTGCTTTTCTTTTTCAAGATTGTTTTGACTATTCGGGGTCTTTTGTGGTCCCATATACATTTTAAGACTGTTTGGGAATCTGTGATATTTGCAGTGCAGTTACATCTTAGACTTGGTCTCCAAGTTAGCTTAAAGGACAAAATACTATACGGGCAAACATTAGGGTCAATTTCCTTATAAAGGGCCTCCTTGGAAAGCATCATGTCATCTCAGAACAAACCCCACTCGGCTGATTTCTTCTCCAGCTTAGAATGGATTGTTGGTTCTGTAGTTGAATGTCACATGGTGCTGCTTGTTTGTATGTAGGCAACAGGTTATACGAAAAGCACATCATTTTAGACACTAGAACGATGCACAGCACAGTAAGATGCTCATTTCAGGAGACGTCCATGAAAACTGAGAGCAAACGAGAGCAATGAAATTCACTCCACCCATCTGTTACCTCTAGGACACACAGTCATTTTATGGAATGGAGGGTAGAATTGCTGTTGTGTATCTAAGTCATTGTTTTTCTATTTTTTTTTTTTTGACAAGCATATAAAATTGATTTTGTGCAAGTTAAGCAAACATGCATATTACCTCTCAGCCTCTCTGGTAAGTAATATTGGCCTCTTATGGGTCTATCATGAATGAAGGTCCTCAAAGAGGAGATTTTGTGGATAAAGGATGGGAAGTATTTCTCTTCAGTGGGCTGGAAGAATTCATGAATTCCTTCATTGTTCTTAGCAGAATGCCCTCTCTGTGCCGGATGCTGTCCCAGGTGCTGAGGATATAGAGATGAATTAAGAGCCCACCCTGCTCTTACTGGCTCAGGAATTTCAGAGGCTTTATGCTTAAAAAACAAAAACAAAAACAGTGCTCAACTGCATTGTAGGTATTGTTCTTAACCCGTCAGATCATAGTTTTTATCTTATTGTCATTATTATCATTGTCATTATCATTAGAAAAAGAAGGAGGCAGAGGCTAGGAGGACAGGAAATGTTGGAAAAAGGTTCTAGGACCCCTGATGGGTCCTAGAGCAGAGAGCAGTGTGGCAAAGTGGAAAGATGTTTAAGCTTTGGAGAAGGTGTGACACAGATATTGTGAAGACCCAAGTGAAAAAAACTTAGACTGCAAATTGCAGCTCTTTGCCTATTAAAGCATTTCTGTTTTAAACTGCGTTGAACAAATGCAGACAGGAGAACTCATCTGTTAATGAACTAGTGTCGATCTTATACTGGAATCCTGCTCTTTTGGTAATTTTGCTGTGTAACTTTCCAAAGTTTGAAAACATTGACTTTGCCCAATTATCTCATTTTTTAGGCTATAAAATGAAGTGTAGAGAAGGATCATTGAATTTCCAGGTTATTCACTCAGTAAGTGTTAACCTTTAAAAAAAAATCTTTTTGCTTCATGTTCCCCCTAAGATCATGACAGTTTTCTTTGTTTTAAAAAGCTAATCACTAACCCACTTCAAAGGTGCCTCTTTGCCTTTGTGCTCTTAATCTAGAGTTTACGATATTTCTTGGTGCCAGCATGAGACACTATCTGCATCAACTTTGTACCTTTTTCTGTTTTCTCTCCCTCAGGTACTTTATGACCCAGACTGCCTTTTGGATCAGAAAGATATCGGAAGCTATAAAACATAAAGCCAGGCTTTGTTATCACGAGAGCGTTCAGAAGGACAGCAGCCCTGAGTATGTGCCGTCCTGTGCTCATCATGTGATCCTCTGTTCTCTGACTCTTCATCCCTGGTCCGTCTCTGGGTAGAGGATGGAGGAGGCCAGAGTCAAAGCTGGCTGCCGGCGCTAGCTGCCCGTCCACTGAGCTGAGTTACTGTGTCGCCACAGGCACACCTGTTAAGGTGTGTGGGGGACTCTCTCCGTTTCAGCAAGTTTGTCTCAGGCCACACCTGCTGCTCTGAACCCTGAGAAGTGTGACTCTCACAGGACCCTGAGCACAACCTAGTTGGCCTTTGGAGCCAGGCTGCCTCATTTTCCATGGCTCTGAGCCCGCCTGTGGTCACATCCTCGGCTCCAGTCTCCCTCAGCACGCCAGATGCCAGCTGGTGTTCCCAAAGAGCTATGGTATCAGTGCCCAGCACTCTTTTCAATTAAAGAATATTTTTAAAACATTTGAAAGGAAGTGTATTGCTTTTTTCTGATTATCAAGGAGACACACTGCATGCAGAAAATTTGACCGGCACTAAAAGGTGTAACTCGAAAAAGCAAGTAGGAGCTACGATTCTGCTATCCAGAGACAACCATGGCTGTTTTATGAAATTCTTCATAGGCTTTTAATCCTGTACCACAGTCACTTCTACAGTTGGAATGCTCTTAAACATACTATCAGGCATTCCATTATTTTTTCTCTTAACAATATTTTGTGAATATTTTCTCATATCATTTAATGGTCCATGCAACCTTGTTCTGATATGTGTGTGTGTGTGTGTGTGTGTGTGTGTGTAGATATACACACAATGCTTTCTAGTAATTTCTTCCATAATTTAAAACTTCCCTTAGATAGAGAACCATCCAGGGTTCCTGTATAATATCAATCCTCTTTATATTTTGATGTTTTACTCCTTATTCTGGGCTTCTCCAAGCCTCATTGCATTATCTTCATGTTTTATTTTTTACACCAAAGCTTAAAAAAGTGAAATAATGAAGTACTTATAGGAAAAGTGATAGTCACCCCTCTATCTTTTTACCACCAAAAAGTCAGTTGTCTTCCGAGAAGATAATTCTTTTTTTTTTTTTCAAGTTCATCTATCAGGACTGTTTAAATTTGCTCATCACAGAAAAAAAAAAAGCAGCTATATTGGTTAAGACTAACTTTACTAAATATAATGGAAAATACATAATTCAGACACTTTACCATTTCTTTTCTCAGGGAAAAGAAGCTTGAAGATAGGCAGTCAGTCTTTGCTATGTAAGCTCCATATTTTAGGGACTCAGGCTTTGCTAGTTTTCTGCTTCCTCTTGGCTTCTATCTTTATGGTTCCAAAATGCCTATTGCCGCTCCTCACTCCATAGGTGTAAGGAGCAAAAGAAATATGGCATGCCCTTGGCATATCTAGAAGAAGCTTGAGGGTGTTTTCCCGAAAGTTCCCTATAGCACATCTCTTTAAATTTCATTGGCCAGAGCTCAGCTGTGTGCTGAGAGGCTGGGAATGTAGTTATTTATTTGGAATCAGTGCACTATTGAATAAAATTAAGGTTTTGTCATTCATAGATATAGGTGAAGAATATTGGGCAGGCCCTTAAAAAATATACTGCTTTACATAACTGAATAGTTTAAGGGTTATCTATGGCTTCAGGTATAGTTTGATCCAGCAGATGATAACATCATCTGGACTTGAGTTCCATTTCTCAGAGATTCACACTCATCCTTTTCATGCACTGTTTTACCCCCAGACTGGGTGTCCCTACAATGGCAGAGATGGCTGTGGAATTTCCTGTGATTGTATCCTTATATCTCACTGCACAGAGACGGTGGGAGATGTACTTTTCTGAGACTGCTTAGGGGAAAGCAAAAACAGTTTCTTCCCAGACTCCCAGCAAAGTCGCTCTGGGTATCATTGGCCCAGATTGGACCGTTTGCTCATGCCTGGATCGATCATTATGAAAACAACGCTTAAATCGTTATGACATTATAAATATTGTCCCAGAAGACCCAAATGATATGCTCAGTTACACCACCTTTCTAAGTGGTCAAAGACACAAGTCTGTGTCATTCAAGTTCAAATCTTTAAAGCACCATCAAACACCTTTACCATTTATGTAAGTTTCCTAGGCTCTGATTTGAACTAATTTGCATCTTTTTGTTTCTTTGTGTTCAGATGTCTCTTCCGTGCTCAGCCAGACCAAATTAGACCATATACTCCCAACATCAACCATCTTACATCTGAAAGGTAGATCTGGAGCTCAGAAAAGAATTCTGGGCTGACATGCAAAACTGGGGACTTGCTAGCTTACAAAGGATAATTAAAGCAAGCCTTGTGGATGAAAGAGTCTGGGGGCCTGTAGAGAGTGAAAGAAGAGGAAGGGCTGTGACATTTAAGTGTTCGCCGGAGAAGGAGCTGGCAAAAGAGACTGAGCTTTCAAATCTCAGCATCAGAGAATCATTGAGCTGGGGGAGTGGCAGAGGTGATGTTGAACCTCGCACCTGGAGCAGGGGTTCTTGCTTCAGCTTTCCCGGCAGATGGTAGCCAGCCAATGCTTTGGTACCTCCGGTGCTAGACGGCTCCAAATGTGGAGACAGTCTTACACCCGCTGAATTGTTTCTGTCTAATATCCTGGACCCTGTTCCGCTTTCTCATGCCTCAGAAATCTGGCCTGCGTTATTGTTTCCCTCTGCATAACTGCTCTTAACATTGTAGGAGATAGTGAAGCCCCAATACATATAATGTCATCAACCGTTCATGTTGTTTGTACCTTATTGTTGTTATCATTATGATTTCTATTCCATGGCTGCCCACAGCAAAGCCTTCAAAGTCGGAGAGCCTGAATTCCAATCTTGGCCCCGTCACTTTTTAACCATGTCATGTTCCATCAATATCAAGTTCCTAAACCTTTCTCAGCACAGTGATTAGCAAATAGTATGTGCTCCATAAATATTTGTTATGTAATAATAAAATAATGACCACAACAGTAATAAATGCTATGAACTCCATTTGCCACGTATGCCCGATTAACTTGCCCAATATATTGAAATTATCTCTGTCCAGCCCCATCTCCTCTAGCTGGTTCTGAAGGCTTTAAAGAGAGGGATCTATCTTCTTATTTTTCATATCCCCACGGTGGAGCATGGGGTCTGCCACATGGAAAACTAGTAAATCTTTTGCAGGACAGACATTTGTCAATTCCTTAGTACCCAGGTCGCCTTCTTTAAACATGAAATGCGAGTTCAAGCCAACCACTAAGCAACCTATTGTAAGTGCCCCTTATTCTCTGTAGGAGACCCCAAAGGAATACCACACACGCACCCCAACCCAAACATGTCAGCCATCCTCACTTGTCCCTGTCTGCTCTGACCCCCTGCGTCACAACGATCCTGTCCAATGCCCGTGCTAGGGCTGGGACTCTGAATGACCTGCCTCTCCAAGTGCCAGGACATGGCCTTCTCCCCAGGTCTGAGCCCAGCTTTATTAGTTGGGCCTTGAACACACAGTCTTGACTTGTGCTCAGCTTCTTGCGAATCTTTCCTGAATGTCACCACTGTTTTTTGCTTTTGACTCTTTGTGTCCACAGCTCAAACCAGTCCAAGGAATCTGGTGGGGTGAGAGACCATTCCAAATCTGCCCACTTTCCTTCTTGCAGCCACTTCTGCCCTCTTTCGAGCTTGGTCTCTTAGTGACAGGACAAAAGCTTCCAAGTTTCTGCATGGGGCAAACTGGTACAGGATGGGGGAGGGGCGGGGATGGGTAGTGGGGAGGAGGACTAGACTTGTTCATATTAGCCAAAGCTAGTACAACATGGCCCATTAAATTTACCCATAGGGCGCCTGGGGGGCTCAGTTGGTTAAACATCTGCCTTTAGCTCAGTTCGTG
Organism: Mellivora capensis; assembly: GCA_004024625.1. Lineage (NCBI taxonomy): Eukaryota > Metazoa > Chordata > Mammalia > Carnivora > Mustelidae > Mellivora > Mellivora capensis. The sequence goes on along the minus strand of PISX010007978.1, from coordinate 59,108 downwards.
ATTCCAGGGTCCTGGGATCGAGTCCTGCCTGCATCAGACTCTCCTTAGCAGGGAGCCTGCTACTCCCTCTCCCTCTGCCTGTCTCTCTCTCTCTCATGAATAAATAAATAAAATCTTTTAAAAGAATTAATTTATCCTAAAATACCCCTATCTATGTTAAAACTTAGGGTTGCCATATCCTGAATGTGGTGGTGGTCATATAATTCTATACATTTGCCCAGACTTACAGAACTCCACACCAAAAACAAAACAAAACAAAACAAAACCAAAAACCTGTGAATTTTACTACCTATAAATTTAGAAATAATCTGTAAACTTTCAGTCGTGCTAGAGTTTTGCCCGGCAGGTCACACTCATGCTGTCTGTCTCCCTGATCCAGTTGTCCCCGGACACTTTATTTTCTCATTTTCCTTCCTGATAGACTAAATATTCATTTACTTGATTTTTATTGATAGTAAAACACGAATTCGTTAATGGCCTTTTCAAATGTAAATAGATTAAACCCAACAATATCAGGAAGACTAGAGGACAAAGAACAGCTAAACACAAAAAAGGGCCAGAGCCTCTTATCAGGACGCGATAACTCTGCTGGGTCACTCTTTATCAGCCTCTATTCTCTGCTGCTTCAGGCCGTTGGCTTTTCAGTGTTCAAAGAGCTGGTTCATAAAGACTTTGCCACATAGCAAGTTATTAAGAACACTCTATCTTGAATTTATGTGGTCTCATATTCTCTTGCCTAATCTTGTTAATTCCCTTTAGACTAGACTGACTTCCGGGCACCTCTTTCCGGGTGAGAGGCAGCCGGAGGCTTTTCTCGTCCTTCCATGGCACCTCTCCCACCGTTTGGTTTCTGATAGAGGAAGTCATTGCGTCTGAAGCACATGTTCTGTTTCCCAATGCCTCCTGCAGCTGAGTCTACTTCTCCTGAAGCCACAGTTTCCCGTAGAAGTGAGAGATCATCCTTTCATCCACGGGGATGTGAGTTCTTTCGGCCCCCAGGGGCCCTTGGTTCCTAGAAGCATGCTCACCGCTTGGAAGCATGAAAGCTCTGGATGCAAATTCAGATGTCTGGGTCATCCTCCCATTTGTCGGCTCTTACCAAGGGAGTGTCTGTTGTAGATCAGGTTCGTTCTCAAGTGCAGAGTCTCTTGCTTCTAGCAGCTTATATTTTACTGGGGAGGCAGAAAGTAAGCAGGTAAAAAAATACATCATTGAATCAGTTACAGAGGGAGATGAGGGCCATTAGTTACATAAACAGTGCCAGGACAGAAAATCACAAGTTGGGATAAGGGGTCAAGAGGAAACCATGCTGTAAAAGAGATATTAAGGTTGAACCAGAGGAGAAGCCTTTCAGGTCTACGAAACAGCGAGTACAAGACCCGGGCCAGAGAAGGCGGTCTCTGAGCAGAGTCCTGAAGAGTCCTGTGGCTGGAGCACAGTGGGAGAGGAGACCGCTGTGAGCTGCCCAGGCAGAGGAGGCAGAGTCCAGGAGGACAGGGGCTGAGCCACAGGACCTCTTATAGGGTCTGAGCTGGGTTTGGGGCACGGGAGATAATCATGCAGTCCAGGACATGGTACAAAATGAGAATAAACATGGCCCTCTCGGGGAGATCCTGCTCTTGCAAACAACAAATTGCTGAGCCTTCTCTGTTTCAGAACAGCATTTAGAGAAAGTTTTGTTCAAACTTGTTCCCCTGACACAGAACGGTTGTCTATAAGGTAAACTGAGGACTCCTGTGAATGACCCGTGTGCCTGTGGATTCCACTGTGTCTTGTGCTAGGGTCTCACTTATTCTGGGTAGTTGGTTAAAATGAAACCAGGCCGCCCTGGCTTCATGACTAGGAAAGGTATCCACAGTTTGGTTTCCGTGCCTTTGCAACTATGTTAAAACTCTTTGTTCAACTGTTTAAATTTTTAGCAGCAGTTAAGTGGATGGAAGGTATGCAGACTTCAAATTTGTGAGTGCGAAGGGGAGCGCTGATTTATTTCAGCAATTTGGATTTGGAATTTAATTTCCATCTTCTCTGAACAAAGAAGAGCTCTCTGTCTACTTTCTCTCTCTCTCTCTCTCTCTCTTTTTCACACACACGGCTTCATTCCGTAATGAAGACAGCCAAAGCGAAAGAAGCCTAATACAAACTTTGAGACTTTTAAGATGGCCCCCGTAGTGTGGCGCTGAGGAGATACTCCCCGCATGGCAGGCTGTTGACAGTAAGTACACCAAAAGATATGTGTACCCCACAGGTCAAGTGTAGACAGCCAGAAGAGAAAAACAGTATGTGTTTCTGCAGACTGGAAGAAGGTAGCCAAAGAAAGCCTTAACATTTTTCAAGTTTATCAATGTCCTAATAGAATTGAGGACTTCCTCATCTCCTCTGAGCTCTGTGTTGGGCCTGGTAGCTCCTCTGAGCTTTTCATGCTGGAGGGTTCCTGGCTGAGAAATTGGGCCTGGATGCTGGAACAGCATGTGGCAGGGGCCTGTAGTGGCCGCTTATTATCCTCACGCTGCCAGCGTCCCTTTTACCTTTCTAGCAGCATCCCAAATTTACTGGGGCAATAAAACCTCCCCCATAGCGTAGTCTTGGTGGAAGGACCCAATGCTTTCTCCCCTTCATCTGTGATTCAGAATGGGTGAAAGAGGAGACACAAAGCTAGGTTCGGCCAGTCTGGGGTATATTCCAGTGACTTTGACCTTGGGTGAGTGGCCCAAGGATGGAGACTGGTGGAAGCCATTCCCTGTGTCAGGATGGATGGCACATTCTGATGGAATTTCTCTGTGACGCAGTTGCTGCGCTTTTTGCGTCTTGGTTTTCTGGAGCTCTCTGGGTAACTGCTTCTCCAAGCCTGGCTCCCAACATCTCAGGGATTCTGTGAGATTTTAGATAGTATTCCAATAATTTCCCTTTGGCTTACGTTAGCTAAAGTACTTTCCTGTTGCTTGCTACCAAAGGCCTTAATTGAGAGGGTACAATAAATATTCCTAGAGTGAATGGATTAGTAGAATGAAGACAGGCCCGGGCTGTATTTCAAGCCTTTTGTGACTTTGCTTTTGTCATAATCAGAGAATTATCTATAGATAGGTTTTCTTGGAACTTGGAAAAATACTGAAGTTTTATATAACTTTCCTTCTGGAGGCAAAGCTAGTTTTAAAAATCATTGAACCTAACTTCTAAATATATGCTTGTCGTATGGTGGTCAGCAAATACAGGTAAGCATAATAAAGAATGTAAAAATATTCACATGAATCTTTCTATATAATAGATACCAATAGACAAAATCGTGTTTAATGCCTGGATGGTATCTCATAGTAGAGATAATATATTTAGCTAATCTCCTATTGTTGGACATTTGGGTTATTTCCAATTATTTACTCTTATAAAAGATCCTGCTGCAGTGAACATGTTCTTAGGTCAACCTTTGTGCACATAGACTTACTAGCCTTTAGGACAGATTTCAAGAAATAAAAGTGTTGGGCCAAAGAGTTTGCATGTTTATAATGATTTTACTTGAAGTAATAGCCCTTTTTAAATAGGACTGATTTTTTTAAAAAAAATAGCCCTTTTATTGTGACACTCTTTTTCAGTAAAAGCAAAACAAAAACAGAAACAAAAAAAGTCTATGGTTCAAGACATGCATCAGCGCACTCTATTTAAAACCACATTGCATTAACGGAGGTGTTTCTATTGATCACCCCAACTGAATAGAGACAGATGGTGCAACAAATATTTATTAATAGCCTGTCTGCTCAACACAATCAGACACTGCACTTGCTTTCCTATCCATCCATTCAAAGCAGTTATCGGGTCCCTACTATGTGCCCGGCACCATGCTAGGGGTTGGGACACAGAAAGGGAGGTAAGACTCGGTCTCCACCTTGGAGGCTCTCACCATCCAGTGAGTCGTGCAGACCCAGAAATAATTTGCAAATCAGCACAGTGTGGCGATAACTGCTATAGTGAGAGATGAACATGGTGTTGTGAGAGCAGAGAGCCAGGAGCAGTTTCGACCTGGCATTTGGAGTCCTGTCCTCAGTCTTATTCCCTTCTCTCCCATTAGAAAACACGACTTGACATGGGAGATGTACGTGGACAAATATGAAGTTCTGGAGAATCAAAGAAGGGAGAAATCAGGAACAGCTCCATGGAACCCACATGCACTGGAAAGTGTCAGGGCTGGTAATGTAGCATGGGGGGGGGGCACTCTGGAGAGGACATTGTACACCAGGACAGATGACAGAAGAAAAGAAGGTGTACAGGGAACAGACAGAGCTCTTGAAAGCCAAGGTTTTGGGTAGAGCAAGGTGGTTGAAAATAGGATTGCTGTTCATAGCAAGATAAGGCATTGACGTGCCCCTTCATAAATAAAAGAGATGCACTGTGATTAGTTAGTTGTTGCTAATGCAACAAGTTATTTTGTGGGTTAAAGCAACACAAATTTATTGTTGCCGTATACTTCTCTAGCTTAGAAGTCTTGACATGAATCTCATTGCATGAAAATCAGGCATCCACAGGGCTACCTTTCTTTCTGGAGACTTTAGGGGAGCATCTGTTTCCTTACCTTCCCCAGCCTCTGGAGGCCATCTGCATTCCTTGTCTTTCTTCCGTCTTCAAGACCATTTACAGCTGCTCAAGTCCTTCTCAGCTCATCATTCTGATCTCCTTTTGTGCCTCTCACTTCTACTTTTATGGACACTTGAGGGACCCACCTATACAATCAAGGATAATCTCCCATCTCAAGGCCCTTAACTTAATCATAACTGCAAAGTCCCTTTTGCCCTGTGAGGTAACATATACACAGGTTCTGGGGATTAGGATATGGTTATCTTTGGGAAGCTGCTTTCTGCCTTCCAGGGGCATTAGGTTTTAGTGCTCAGGAGTGACACCACTGGGATCTGCCTGAGGGAAAGCATTCTGGCTGATACCAGGAAGGAGGATGGGTTAGAGGGCAGAGACCAGGTGGAAGTTCCTTTTAAAGATCCCAGAAAAAAATATGACTCTGTCTAGTGGGAATAGGAAGGAAAGGACAGATGCCCGTGGCAGAGTGGGGATAGACTCTCTGGGCACTGGAGAGTGATTGAGTGGAGAGAGGGGAGAAAAAGAACAGAGGTGCAGTGGTTCAGGATGACTCAGGCTGTGAGCTCCCATGAGTGTGAGGATAATGGTGTCATTTATCAAGAGTACTTGGTTTAGGGCAGCAGTGTAGTGATAAATTTAAGTTCAGACCTTATTATCATTAGAGAAATAACTTACAGCTTTTCCACTATTCGATTGCGAATGAATAAAGATTCAAGACCTATCCATGCGAGGGAGAGAAGTAATGGGTGGGAAACACTGGGAGTGAGAGGTGTTGAGACACAGACGGGGCACAAAGAAGGTAAAGAAGAGATGTACAGACCAACATGGAAAAGGGGAGAAAGAAGAAGGAAAAAGTGTACGGAGTTAAGACGGGAAAGAAACACAGACTGTGAGGAAGACAGACAGGCCTGGTAAAAGAAGGGAGAAATGAGAGGCGTATTAACAGAGAGATAAGCTGAGAAAGGGACCAGCTCAAGTTTCTGGCATGAATAGGTTGGTTAATTTAAATTTCCAGTTCACTCAGGGTTTGCTCACAATTATAATTAATTTTTAAGAGAGTCTTGGAAGACTTATTTGCTTTCAGAGGTTAATTACTGTCACAGCTTCCCTGTTTTGTCAGGCTTCCAGGCAGCCTCAGTGGTCCTTGTGGGGTGAATTGTGCCCCCCCCCCAGGCTTCCTCCCCTTTCTCCCCAAAGGCAGACCCTCTTTGCACCTTCTCAGCATGGCTTGCTTAGCTCCTGAATTGTTTTGTCCCTAGGATTTGAGGCCGTTGTCAGATATGCTGAGGAAAAATGTTTTGCATTCTACCAGAGTTGCTCACAGATAATGACAACTCTCTAAGTGACACACAGGCTGGAACTCTGGTAAGTCTCAATAGGGCCTGTGCGTTTCTGGTTCCCATTTTACAGATGGGAGCCCAGAGGCTCGACCCGGGATCTAACCAGGTGCTCAAGGTCACCAGCAGACGGAGCTGGGAGAACAAGCTACTTCCAGATCAGGGAAGCCAAGAGTGGACTAATACTCTTGGGCAGGATCCCTTACGAAGATTTCAGGCCAATGAAACGCTGCCTCTGGAAAACTTGGGAGCCCTCTATCTCGGGCACTAGAGAGCTCATCTGAACCCTGCTCCCAAACTAACCCAGCCCTGGGCAGAGTCAGAGGCATGAGAAGGAAGTAAGCTATCTGGGGATAGGATTTCCCATGGCACGGGTACCACCAGCGCCTTCAGCTTTTATATTTATTCTCTTCCCAGAGGGGAGACGGGCACTCAGAGAGGTTAACCAACTTGCCCAAGGTCACCCAGCAGCCGGCGCGGGCCAGGGGCAGCCCTCCGGGAGGGGAGGCGCCCGCGGCCAGCCCTGAGGGGCAAAGTCCCGGCAGCCGCCTCGGCGCCCACTCTGGCGTGCGCCTCGCCGCTGTCGCCCCTGCCGCTCCCGGGGCGGGGGGGACCGCCGGGGCTGGGGGCGTGGAACCCACGCAGCCCTGCCCCGCCAGCCGGGGAGGAGGACCATGAGCGGCGCGCCCAGGTGAGCGGGGGCCGGGACCGGCACCTCGGGGTCCAGCCACCGCCGCCGCCACAGTCCCGCGCCCGCGCCGCGCGCTCGCCGGCCTCCCGGAGCGGGGGTTGGAGCCGGCACTCGAGGGGGCGGCAGGGAGGGCGCAGGCAGCGGCTGGGAGCGCGGCGGCGGCAGAAGCTCGGCTCGGCGGCTGGGGGTGGCCGCTGCACCGTGCCGGGCGCCTGGCTCCCTCGCCTCGGGCGGCGGGTAGGTGCGGCGGCGGCGGGCGCGCGGGGCCGTGGCCCTGGGAGCCCACGTGTGCGGGCGGGGACGCGGCGGGGGCTGGCGGGAGCCGGCAGACCGCGCCCGGCCGGAGGGGTGGGCGTTGTGGCGGACCCCGGGTGCGGGGGGTGGCGGGTGGTGTGATGCAGGTCGCGTCTCCGGCGTGGGACCGCCGCGGGCTCGGAGCCCGTGCCCTGCGCTTGTGTGTGTGAGTACTTGTGAAACTGCCTGTTTGTGCACTGACTGTATGTGTGTGTATGTGTGTGGGGGGGGGGGGGGGGGAGAGAGAGAGAGAGAGGCGCGTAACGTAGCGCATCCATAACCGTGTGTGTAATTGGATACGTGTGTGTGGACTGGAAGCGTGGTCCTGGGTGTGTGGCCGAGAGAGTGTAACTCCCTCTCACTGCGTGTGTCTGTATGTGACAAGACAGGGAGGTTCTTGGTGCATACCTGGCTGCGCGTGTGAGTGACCGCGAGTGTGTGGGCTCGCTGTGCGGCATGAAGCGTTCACGGTCACTGCCAGGACTAGCTTCCTGCGGTTGTGGTTGTCTTTCACAGAATCCCAGTCCCGGTTTCAGGAGCATTTCTCCTCAGCGTGCTCCCCGGCGTGTGGCACTGTGCTGTTAGCTGCCTTTGGAAGAAGTGGCTGTGGAGCCCAAGAGGTGATGGCCCCCAGAGGTGGACAGGTCATGGCCACCAGCTCTTCTTCCTATAGTGCAAGGTTAAAGAGAAAATGTGGGCTTGATTTCCCATTTGGTGCATTAAACTGAACCAGAAAATGTTTCCTAGGTGGGCTTTGATGGAAGGACACTGAGGCAGGCTTACCCTTCTTGTCCAGATACTGCGGAGACCGGCTCCCTGGGTAGCGCCCCCGCCCCGCCCCCCCACTCCCCACCCCCCACCCCCCACCCCCCCAGTGTCTGCCTGGTCCCCGTGTGGAACTTCGGGCACGGTGAGAGAGGAGGAGCTGCTCTGTGCTGCTGGTGAGCACAGGTGGTGAAGGGAAAGGACACCGTGACGGATGCTGTGCCCTAGAAAGAAGGAAAAAGTCAGGACAGGGGATGAGACTCATTCGGTTCCGAGGAGCAGCTTTCACCCAGGAATGGATGAGGTGGAGAAAATTACGAAAAAGTAAGGAGAGTGCTCAGCATTCACAAGTCATTTTTTAAAATCTGTTTTTTGAATCTATTTTTCCCATCCACCCTTACCCTAAACTCTCTTGTGTTTGCATCACTCCCCGCGCCCGCCCTGGGAAACACCGCGAGCATCATCAATAGGGCGCCTTTGAGCAGGTCGCCATTTCTGCCCCAGAACTGTGCGCTTCTGAGCTCGGGGGAGCTTGGGGGTGTGTTTGCTTCAGCGCCTGTTGAGCACGCGGAGGGCCCAGAGGAAAGTGGTGCTCTTGGTTCCTCTGATTTATCTGGATTTTATTCCTTAAAGCCGGTCCTTATAGGGGTCACAGTGCCCTACCACCAACAAGCGGATTATATTTCCTTCCACTCGACTTCTCTTGGGCCTCCCTGACACTGTTCATCCCCTTATCTCCTTCCCCAAGTTCTCTGATGGAAGGATAGCACTTGAAACCCAGCAGAAGCGACCTGCTCCCCACCTCCTAACCCTCCCCCACCCTCTGTTATGGAACCACCAGCTGTGCTCCAAGTCACTCTGGCTGGGAACTGAAGTCATCTCATTGTATCTCCCCTTCCTCATTGGCAGCCACAGCTGTGGGATTAGTGGGCGGGGCTTACCCGTTTTCCTTCAGTACTTCTTCAGTCTAATTTTGTTTGCTTTTTTTATTCCCACTGACACCCCCTTATCAGGTGAACCTCACATTCAGGGATTTCCAGAGGTAGGAACAACTGAAGACTGTGATCACTGAAAAAATGCCAAGCACATGCACAGAGGAGACCCTTGATACTATTGCTGTCTGACTAATAGGTTAAGTAAGTTCTTTGGAAGGATCTGGACGTTCTGAGGCTGGTAGCTTCCTGTGACCTAGATGGAGTCTCTGGGCCTTTCTAAATTTGAGTTTCTTTATCTGTGAAATGTGATAGAAGATTTCAACTGGAATCTCATTGCTAGATCAATTCCCAAGGTTTCTTCCAGCTTTACAAGTCTTTGATTGTCATTGGTGTTCCTTCAGTGAGAAACATGTCCCTTGGTGACTTAATGGTTGTCTTCCAATACCTAACCATCGTTTTTTAAAGTTTCGTGTGTCCTTAGGGAAAGGATCCAGGAAAAAGGGTGAAGGGTGGAAACACTATTGACTTAAATTTGTGGTTGAGGGTCAACTGCCCACATTAAGCCTTTGGCTTGAAGGGGTCTTAGAGGTCACCTATTCTCCCGTCCCATCAAGTGCCAGAATCTTCCATGCCATCACCTTTTTGAAAATTGAAAAAGTGTGTTAATTCTTATTAAGAAAACTTCACATAATGTTGTAATTCAGGGTTTCTCAGATCTTTGTGCTATTGACATCTTGGACTAGATAATTTTTTGTTGTTGTTGTGAGGGGCTGTGCTGTGCATCACAAGCTGGTTAGCAGCGTCTCTGGTGCCCATTAAATGACTATAGCAACCACCCGTTGTGATGACAAAAATGTGCCTGTGGGGAACAAAATCTTTTCCTACCCTCAGTCCCTGTTGAGAACCACTGCTATAATTCAAACACAAGTCTTGTGGCCTTGTACCCAAATACTCCTGACAAAGTAATTTAATAAGTCATTGAACTGGTGTGTTGCTAGCTGCTTTTCTACCCCCTCCCAGCTTAATCACCCTCACACATTTACCTTTATCCTGCCTGGTTTCTCACTGCCTTGTTGCTATGCCTGGAAATGCTCAAGATGTTGCTCAAGGCTGAGAAGCATTTTGGAGACATTATCATAATAATCCTAATAGCTCACATTAATCCAGCCCTTATTTTGTGCCAGGCACAGTTCTAAATGCCTTACATGGATGATCTCATTTAATCTTCATTAAGAGTCCCGTGAGAGAGATACTTTTATTCCCCCCGCCCCTTGGCTGAGATGAGGTAACTCAAACTTCGAGAGGTGGGATAAGGTGTTCTGAGTTCTCTGAGCTGTGAAGCGGGTGAGCTGGGTCTGACTCCGGAGTCTCTTCTGAGCCCCCACACTAAACTCTCTTCCATGAATGGGATCTTGACATTACAGGGTGGAAATGAATTGAAACGGCTCCTAGTTTGGTTTGTAGAACCGAGTCTGCTTGTAGGAAGGCTAGAAACTGAAGTTGGCAGTTGCGTTCACTTGAAGTAATGTAATTTCTCCCTTTTTCTTCTCCTCTCTCTTTGTCATTCATGTTATTGAGAAAGAGCTCCAAGGTGTAAGCAGGGGAAAAGAGATGGTGGCAGGGCTGGGTACACTGGGAGCTGAGGGGGCTCAGGGGAAAGGAAGGTTGGAGAAAAAGGAGCAAACAATGGATGAAGCATTCCATTTTCCAGTAGGGTCTCACTGTCATGGAAACTTTAGCTATCTCTTTAGTCCCCACAACTGAAGTTGCCATATTTCTATCAACTCCCTCCTTCTGTCTTCTTAGCCTGTTTTCTTGTTCTTCCGTGCTGCATAATATTTTCTTGCTACTGAGGCAGTAGGTGAACACATTGGGACAGAAGAACATAAAATGCAGTGTAAATGGCCATCAAGCAGGCTCATTGCTAGGGTGAGAATCATGACCTTACCCATTACTTAAGCTTGACAATCCAAGGCTGACTGAGAAGGCTGACTCCTGCTTCTAAGCCCGTGTATCAGCAAAGCCACAGGGTGGATAGCTGCCAGCAAATAAAGTGTAGAGCTTTGGTTTTGCAAGCTTCACAGATTGGTTAAGACAGCGGCTCTCAAACTTTGGTGAGCTCCAGAATCATCTGTAGGATGGGCTGAAACACAGATGGCTGGTTCCCATCTCTAGAAGGTCTGATCCAGTGCTTCTGAAGGTTTCTTATCTGTCCCTCCAGCTTTGGTTTCCTTGTAGTTGCTTCACATTTTTTTTTCTGTGTTCAGACCAACATTAGCCCAACCAAGAAGCCCAACAGAAACTCAAGTCAGAACATTTACATGTAACCGACAACATTTTTAAAAAATCTTGATCAGTTTTTCTTTTCAAACCAGATTTCAAGTTCCATCAACCCATTCCTTCTTCTCGATGCAGCTTTTGCCTCTTCTTGCACAACCACACATCCCCACCTGAACAAGGTGACTCCAAGTAGCGGGTCAGAAAGATCTAGTGATTGTGGAGCTCAGAAACTCATTATTTAAATAATGTTCATTGAATGTTTGCCAGGTGCCATGGCATTGTGTACACCTAGCCTTCTTGGATTTGTATACCAAAACCCTGAGAGAAGGTAGGTCTCTCTCATTTACAGACAGAGAAACCAAGGCCTGGATACTTGAAGAAAACTCTTATGTTAGTTAGGATAATTGTATTATGAAATATGTTTATTAGTGGACCCATAATAAGAGACAATATTGGCTTGCTTTGGCAAAACTTGGAAATTATTGGAAGGATAATGAGGCTTTTCTCATGTATTCAGGGAACTAGACCCCAGGAAGAATGAGAACCAGGACATCACCAGAGAACTCAGCTTCAGGAGCTCACGGCCCTTTCTCCATGGCTCTACCAGGGATGTGACCCACGCCCAAGGGTGCATCTCTCGGTTCTAGCTCTCAGCAGTGAGAATTGGACTGGCCTAGTCATTTATGGGCAAGTAGGCTCAGCAGAAGCATTGTTGCCACAGGGCTCCCTGTTGGAGTGGTAGATATTCCTGGTATAAGTGGTCTGGTGGACACTGGGATGAAGGTCTCCTATGTCACACAACTAGTGTGACAGAGACAAAATTTGATCTCAGGTTTGACTTTATAGCCAATGCTTTTCTCCTACCAAAGTGATGCCTGATAGAGAAACACATTAATTTGGGAGGTAATAAAGATGACCTGCTTTTATTTTCAAGGTCCCCCCCCCCGCCTAGCATTCCCTGCACGGGGCCCTGCTGCTTCCATTTGTGCATACCTTTTGGTTTCTGAGACGTCTTTGGCTGCATTCTGGCTCCTCTCTGTCCCTCTGATTTCTCTGCCATGTGGCCCAGCTTCTCCTTCTGCTCATGCGTGTCAGGCTCTGGCTCACCTAGCATCGCTCCGACTCACAGATCGTTGAAGCTGAGGGGATCCATCATCTTGTCTTCTCTTTTATCCTTATAGTAAATAATACTGATAATATAGGCCAAGCACTTATTGTGAATACCGCCGAAAGCTCTGGATCTCATCCAACTCTTCTAACAAACTTGTCTTTTTTATTTCCCAACATTTTATCACAAAAAACCCCAAACACTGAAGAGAAAGGTTGAAAGAATTTTATGGCAAACTCTCACTCACCACGGAGTTTCTGTAGTTAACATTTTGCTAACTTCCTTTGTCATATTTCTATTTGTCCACCCTTGTATCCATTTGTCAGTCCATTATTTGGATGGTTTCAAAGAAGTTTCTTATTCTCATTTTTATAATCGGGAAACTGAGGCCAAAACCGTTGACATGACTTGCCCGAGGTCACCACCTCTTGTGGAGGGATGGAGCTGAGATTTAGCCCTGGCAGTCTGGCTCCCAGCCCCTTCTCGAGCATCAAGCCACATTATGTCTCCTGGAAGCGGGGAGGGAAAGACTCACTCAAGGTCAGTTAGTGGCAGGTAATGACCAGCACCCAGGTCATCTAATTCTCAAGCTCCTGAAATTTCAATTACGTTGACCCGTGATAGATAGTTTGCTCCACAAGTAAAGATGATGATCTCCTTGCTCTGCAAAGAGCTGCAGGGTTGGTATTTTACAAACTAACCTGGACCTCTGGAAAACCTAATTTCTGACATGGAAGATTTTACAAAACTAATACACTGTCAACAACTTTGGATAATTTATGGCAACGACAGGCTGGGGAATGACCATTTTAGGTAACTTTTCACATTGTCCAGAGGACTTTTGTGTGTGTCCTCTTATCTGAAGTTTTTGAGTAGTAGAAGATCTGTAAGACAGGGGCACTGGGTGACTTCACCATCTTGAACAGCTGGAAACCTGGGGACTGTAGAAACAAAACGAGGAACTCAGGGTCACGTGGTACTAAGAACAAAGTGGGGCCTTGGTGAAAATAGCCTCTTTCAAAAACACTCTAAGTTTTGAGGAGCTACATAAATACCTAGTTAATAAAACTGAGCTTGAAAAGTTGAGGTGCGGGGCTACTGAAATCCTTTATGGGATAGCCTAATGATTTAAGTTCTGTGTTCTAAAGCCACTGCCTGGTGTGGCCTTGGACAATGGCTCCTTTCTATGCCCCACTTTCTTCATCTGTAAAATGGGTATAATTGCAGCACTCCTTCAGAGTGTAGTGTGAAGATGCAATGAAGTAACATGGGTGAAGGGATTGGTACTTAGTATGTGTTCAACAAATATCAGTTATAGAAATCTGCCATTGTTCCTCTCCTGCTAGCTCAGCAGGATTCTTCTCTTCTTCCTTAAATGGGCCCCTCTAAAATCAATGGGTCTAGATAAGTCTTTTTCCCAAGGGGTTTATTTAGGAACTCTTGGAGGGAGAGTGTGCTCAGCAGCTTTTTGCGAGGGGACTTCTTATTAGTCCAGTAAAGATGCAGATTCTGCTCAAGAATTTCCATGCAAGCTGTAAATAGCCCATGTCCTTTGAGATTGCACTAGGATACTTAATTGGATATGATAATCAGCACATGATATCTGAAGTGGAGAGTTCTGTATAAACTGTTTTCTAACCCAGGAGGTTCAGAAGGAATAGAAAAGAGTGAGGACAGAGATAAACACACTGGCAGAGACCTTTCTCTTGGCATGCATAGCAAGTACTGTAATCCAGGTCCTTCTGCCAAGAAGGCATTTAAATAGATAAGAAAAGCTCTTAAAAGGGATTTCAGAGGGATGTGCTTACCTGCATGGATTGCACTCTGTTTTTGCAGAGCTTCCCAAAGAGCTCTCCATGAACCATCTGCACCAGAATCGCTGGGACGTTTGTTAAAATGCAGATGCATGGACCCACTGACTAGAGATGCTTTGAAGGAGGCACCCAGATCTGCAGTTTTGCAAGTGACTCTAGGTATTCTAATGTTAGAGACCCACTGTTGTCAGCAACATAATTCTGCAAAGTTCAAAACACTAATTTTCAGGACTTTATTTAGATGGACTGCAAATTTTAGCTTATCCTCCTCTCAGTTCCAGGCCCCTGGGATGGGCGAGAATCAGACACTCCAGGCATTCTGAGACTCAGCTTTCAGGGCCCTAGCCTGTAGAGAAGAGGGATAATTTCTGTAACCGCATCCCAAAGTAGAGATCAGTCCCCAGGTGCATAGCTGCCTTCACAGAGAAGGAAACATCCAGCCTCCGAAGACTGGGACACTGCCAAGCTGAAGACGACTTGTCCCAAGAGCTGGCTAAAAACTATATTGTGGACTCACTGGGCACTTCCTTCATAAGTGTTCATTTTCATTTATTTTTTTGCAACAACCTTATGAGGTTGGTATTATGCTTATCCCTGTTATACAAATGGGGACTCAGAGGCTAAGAAAAGTAAGTGATTCGTCCAGCAGCATATACCTGGTAATCAATAGAACTAGGACAGACACCAAGGCCATACTTTGAACCGGGAAGGCCAACTCTCTGACTGGCTGCCCGTTTTTGTATGGCCTGTGAGCTGAGAAGGGTCTTCACATTTTGTTTAATTGCTGAAAAAAACCAAAAAACAAAAGAAGAATACTATTTCGTGACAAGGGAAAATAATATGAAATTCAGATTTCATGCCCGTAAATACTTTTTCTTGGAAAACAGCTGTGCATATGCGTGTATGTATTGTCTATGGCAGTTTTTGTGCTACAACAGCAGAGTTAGGTAGTTGCGATAATGACCTTGTGCTCCAGATAGCCTAAGATATTTGCTAAATGGCCCTCTGCAGAAAAAAAAAAAAAAGGAAGAAAAGAAAAAGGAATGCCAACCTCTGCTTTAAGCCACGATGCCATTGTCTCCCAAGCTTCAATCATCTGAGTACTACCTTTGTGATTCTCACCACCTTCTCATGCCATCTGGAGCATTACCTGCCTAACACTTTCCTTTAGATCAATTAGTTTTCTTTAAATAAATTTATTTTACAAAGAAACAAAAATGCGAGTGGAAACCAGTGCCAAAGGCAAGCAATAGAAGGTAGCTGTAAAAGCAAATGCAGCACATATGAAACAATATATCAGATTTCAGCGGGATGGTTAGAAGATGGGTGGATGGTTTCTCTCATTTTCCTGCAGACCTCCTCACCCTTTCTGTGTTCACTGTCCTGACTTCCAATGATGAACCTGCACCATCTTTGGAGGGCTACCCTTGGTCTTCTACAACTGACTGTGCTTACAAGCACAGTGAGCTGGAGGTACCTGGGAAACCAGGTTTCCCCTGTGTAGGGCCCTTAACCGATGATGGTTGTGGGAGTATTAATAACCCAGCGACCTCCCCACTTGTCCAGGATAATTCTGAGGGATATTTATACCATTTCCCAGAGCTTTTGTGTGAGATTAAGTTTCAGTGGCTTAAACACATTCGTCCTTGGCTGCCTTCCACTCCCCCCTCCCTGTATCATTACTCCCGTCAGTCTACTCGCACCTGCCAAATGAACACTGTGCATTTATTTGATCCTTACCTCAAGATCTGCTTTTCGGAGGACCTCAGTAAGAGAATCGTGTTTCTAGCAAAAGATTGTGAGCTCAGGACCTGTTCTTTTCTTATTATAAAATAGAGATTACCAAATGTCAAGAAGGTTTCGAAGATGAACTAGCACTTATTTGAATTCTTTTCGTCAACGTAAATAACAGTGATTAAAATAGAAAATGAAAGGAGAACACATTTTTAACCATATGATCCAACAGTACTTAATGCTCTATCCACCTACTGCTTAATATCATATGCTTTTCTCCAGTGGCAAGAGAAACACACTTGGGGAACTGATGTTTTACCTTAAAGAGTGGTCCCCAGACCAGCGGCATCAGCAAATTTTCCACTCTAAACCTACTGAATCAGAAAGCTGGAAGTGGGGCCCCACGATTGTGTTTTAATAAGCCTGCAGGTGATTCTTAGGCATGCTTAAACTTGAGAAACGCTGCTCTCCAGTAAACAGCTTCTTATTTAGTTCCACTCTCATTGCATTCCTGGATTTCATCAGAATTCAGAATCATCTCGGACTTGCTTCCTCCCCTCAACCATGACTGACTGATGGCTTTCTGGCTTCTGTGTGAACCTCCCACTGAGGTGGACCTCGTTGCTTGCCAAGACACAGTTCGATAACTGGATAGCTCTGATGTTGGATGACCTACTTCAGAGTGAATCTCAAACTTCTCTTGAGATTCCGTCTCTCCTTTGGAGACACAAAGACAAGATTATTTCCTTCCCTAATTATCAAGCAAGACTTTCATATCATGTTATTCATTTGACAAGCACTAATCACGTATTGTGTGTCTCTTCTCCTAGAACCTATGGCCAAATTAGGGGTGAGACATTCATCAGGTGATTGGAAATCCTCCAAATAACAAGTATTTAGAGGAAATCTCCGCCTTGAAAAATATCTGATTTCTAGAAATACTCTAGATGGCCTCTGTTCAGTGTTACATGAAAAGGAAGTCTGTGTTTCTTCTTTACTTTTCCTCTGCTCCATTCTTTTTCCCAAAAGGTAGATTAAGTATGCTTCTTAAATATTCTTTCATTGTTCAGGGCTGTTTGCAAATCAGTTTTCTGAAAAAGGGGAAAAAATTTACAGTTGAGAAAAGTATATTTGCCCAGAAAGAATATTTTCTTAGTCAATTCAAAAAAAAATGTTAAAAGACATTTTGCATCCCAGTTGTACATATCTGCATGGTCCCTTCAGTATGGGTTTTCAGTTATGGGAATGAAACAGCTTGAAGCTTTTCCTTTAGGACTAAATCTTTGCAGGTGACTTAGTATCAGTGGCATTTTGACTGCCATCCCTAGAAAGACACTTGCTAAAATAGGTCCCAACTCCAGTAATACAGGCTTTTTTTTTTAATGGCTTACACACCACCATTTAGATGTCTAGAAAACAAATAATACATTTTTTTCAGTACTAATTTACGAAGAGAAATTCTTTTAAAGAATATGTATCAACTGAGGTTTAAAAAAGTGCAAAAACGGGACACCTGGGTGGCTCAGTGGGTTAAAGCCTCTGCCTTTGACTCAGGTCATGATCCCAGGGTCCTGGGATCGAGCCCTGCATCATCAGGCTCTCTGCTCCGCAGGGAGCCTGCTTCCTCCTCTCTCCCTGCCTGCCTCTCTGCCTATTTGTGATCTCTGTCTGTCAAATAAATAAATAAAATCTTAAAAAGAAAAAAGTGCTAAAAGAGCTTTCTACAAATATCTAATGTTTGCTAAAACAAAGTTCCTGTAAATAGTTAAGAAGAAGAATTTTTTTCTTCTATGTAGTGAGAATTTGCACAGTTGCAATTTTTTGGATGGTCCAAGAATTTTTTTTTTTCACAGTAATAGTTACTAGGCCATCATGATCACCATGGAGTATAGAAGGCTGTGGGAATATTTGTGTGTTTGTTTGTGGTGATACTGTGTTTTGATACAAATGGCCACTAGTGGGTTCGGGCTTGAAGTGATGAGCTTTGACAGCTAACTCTGATCAAATACCTGGCCTTATTTGATTACAGTTTACATTGTTATTCTTTTTGTCCCACCTGCTCAGAGATGTCTAGTCTCATGCCCAGTAGATGAAGCCTATTTGAAGCAGTTTATGTGAATTGAGCATGTATCTTTTTTTTTTTTTTTAATTGGGAAATGATTCAAGACACTTGGCCTTTTTCTGGGGATATGAGAGACGGAACTGATAGTATAGACTGTCCCAGTCCTATAATGTTATTGGAAGAAACCCTATCAGTCACCAGAATTCTAGTTCTCATTTAGACATCCTTACACACATGCTGCTTGAATGCCTCCAATGACAAGAGACTCACCTTTCCAAAATTTCCTTTAGCTTCTGAGAAGCTCTAATTACCTGAAATTTCTTCTTTTCTTCACCCTGCCCAGGACCTGCTGGCCCAGTCCATCCTACACTTGGGGGAATTGAGACCCAGATTGGTGAGCGACATGCTTGAGGATAGGAATAGTGGGTTAGTAGCCATGTTGGGCTGAGATCCCAGGCCCAGTGACTCCTGGTCCAATGTCTGCTTCTTCCCGTATGTCAAGCTCCCACCCTCAATTTGGCTTTTAAGATAAATAATGTTTTACTTATTGCTGACACTTGTCCAAAATAAAGGTATTGGAATATGCCCTTTGATGTAGAAATTTAACCCGTATAAGCATACTCTATGAAGAAACGTGGTCAATCCATGCACCGCTATGCATGAATATCCGCCCGTGCAATCAAAACCAGAGGAAAACAAAACCAAAGTGCAGGAAAGCAAGCTGAGGTTATGACATAGCTTCAGGTTGACAGGTGTTGGCACTGTACCAAACTACGTCTCATTTCACTCCAGCAGGTGGAGACTATTTACAGGTGAGCCCTCTGCTCACACTTCTCATAATAGAGATGCAACTACACACCTTCTGTTAACCATTAACAACTGTTCCACAGCAATCTTTCAGGATATTCCGAGTAAAAGAACAAGGGGTAAAGATGGGGTGTACTTACCTTTTGGTTTTGCCCTTTAGGTATTTAAAATTTGTAAGCCAGAAAACCAAGGGTTGGAATCAGCATTGGGTAGCATAAGTAAGATGACCTGCTCCTCCTCCTTTTTTTTTTTTTTTTTTTTAATTTTACTTATTTATTTGACAGAGAGAGAGAGAGATCACAAGTAGTCAGAGAGGCAGACAGAGACAGAGGGGGAAGCAGGCTCCCTGTCAGCAGAGAGCCCAATGCAGGTCTCGATCCCAGGATCCTGAGACCATGACCCGAGCTGAAGGCAGAGGCTTAACCCACTGAGGCACCCAGGCGCCTCTCCTCCCCCTTTTTAAGGAAAAGATCAATCTCAATGTACCCAAAAAGGAGAAGAAACTCCAAAGAATCTGATAGAGTTGAATGTTGCTGTAGCTTTACTTTTGTGACGGATAAAGCATTTTGAATAATTCCGGTTGCTTGAGCTTGTCCAAGCCTTGAGAGAATACTGAGAACTCCCTTTGGACTTCACATGGTAGAAAGTTCTGTTTGACTCTCTTTTCCATGCCTTTCCCAAGACTTGCCGTGCTCTTTGTCTGGTTACGAGCTTCTAGGACTATTTCCCTGAAGGAGACCAACATGGGGGTCTCCCTCCTTGTCCCTTAGATAAGGATACAGCATGACTGCGGTTAAAATGTACATGCGGTCTAATTGAATTTCAGATTGGCAGAACTTTTAGAAGTGACATAGCTTATACCCAGACATAAGAGATGTTCTCAGTTGATTACATCTTTAATTGCCTAGGTAGTTAAGGAGCCAGAAATGTAAGTATGTGAGATTAAAACACTGGTTCCTTGAACACCTCTCTTGTTATATGCAATCTTCCTGACAAGAGGTGTCCCTGTAATCTCGCTTCTGATTAGTTAGCCCTGGTGAGCATGGCAGAAAATAGTGGACTGTGATGGATTAATCAAATCAGGATAGATACAAATCAGCACCAATTTGTCTTCTGTTACTGTTCCTCTCTCTCTCTGACAAAATGCAGGCTGTCTCACTGGCTTGTTAAATGGCAATCATTTTAAATTTGCTCATTGGGTTTCTGATGAGCAAGACATAACAATGTGTATTGCCATGAATATATCAGGGTTGGTTTTTTTTTCCCCTGTGTTGTAACATTTTCAAATGCAGTTTCAAGGAGTTGAACTTCAGCGAGTTCTTAACTGGTTTTCTTAGTTCCAGTTTTTCTTCCTTCTAATCTGAATATAAATACAATATTGATTTTTGGGGGGGGTCTATTATCCAGGATTCTTTGGTTCCAAGTAATCGCTGGAACCCAACTCAAACTGGCTTAAGAAGGGGGGAAAAAAAGAAGGGAAAACAAAAAGGAGTATGTTGGCTCGTATAATTGGAAAGTTCAGGTGTAAGACTGTCTTAAGACATTGTTGTATCTGAAACCTCAAGTTCTCTATGTTCCAACTTTGCTTTCCTTGTGGTTACCTTCATTCTCGACAGGCTCTCCCCACAAAGTGGCATTGATGGCCCCCAATAGCTTCATCCTGAAAGTCTTAACAGTCTAGCAACACTAGGGAAAACAGGACTCTTCCTAGCAAAAATCCCAGGTTTAGCTTTCACTAGTCTAGCCAGTGAGCAAAGAAATTCCGGCCAGGGAGTGAACTGTTCTGATTGGCCAGAGCCAGTCTTGTGTTTATCACTGGACCCAGGGACTGAGGCAGGGGAGGGATGGTTCTCCAAAGGAAATTCAAAGTGCTCTTTTCAGAGAAAGAAGGATTCTTTCTCTTCTAGTAGAAGGACGTGTGATATGATGATAAGAACTCTATGAAATAAAGCTTGAGTTTCAGAATTCACAGACCTGGATTCTGTTCCCAGTTTGGCCAAGTGCCAGCTGGGTGACTGGCAAGTCAGTTAGCCTCTCTGGCTCATAGTATCTTCACCTTACAGTAGGGACAAAAGACTCACTCTGAGGCTGGAAGAAGAGGAACAAGGCAGTGTTTGGCCCTTGCCAACACTTAGTAAAAGGTAACAAAATGGAGGAGATGGTTTTCTGCTACTTTTAAAAATTACTGTATTGTGCCCTGGATGATCTATAGATTAGCTCCCAGTTGGAAATTCACAAACTCTCAAACCTATTCTTCATTTGCAAAACTAATTAGTTAGATAGATTGACTCAACAAGTATCTATGAAGAGAATGTAACGTACCAGGTATTTTTCTAGGCACTAAGGATGAAATAGTGATCAGGTATCTAACTATGCCCTCTTGAAACTATTCTAGTGAGGAAGACCAATTACTAATAAAGAAACAATGGAATATATAGTAATGCATGTGCTAGTAAGAGAAAATAGAGTGGATAAAGAGGATAGAAACTTCCAGAATATGAGGTCTGAAATTCTACTCAGATGATCAGGGAAGACTTCAATGAGGAAGTGACAGTTGAGCAGTAGTTAGGAGGCAATGAGTGAAAAGGCCGTGAGGTGAAAATCTACTTTTATGGCCAAGGAAAGTAGCAAAACCAGGAAACTCAAGGGCACTGAAGGGGTGGGTCTCTGCTAAAGTTGAGGTTGGGGAGGAGCTGGGTGGGACCAGATCACTTCGGGTCTGGTTGGCCATGATAAGGAGTTTGGATTTTATTCTGAGGGTGACTAGAAGCCTCTAGAATTTTATGCAGGCAAGACATGATTTGACTTACATGTTGAAAATCCCTTGCCAGCTCCTGTGGGGGCAACGACAGTGGGGCAAGCAGGAGAGCAGTTAGAGAGGGCATGGGGGATCCGAAGAAAAGAGATGGTGGTGTGGACCAGGGTGCTGATTCTGGAGGGAATGAGAAAAACTTAGGTTAAGGAATCGTTTTCAAAATAGGATGAATTTGCTGACAGTTTGGTTGTAGGGTGTGAGAAAAAGGGGTTGTTTGTTTAAGTATCCGGGTCAGTGGTGGCACCATTTGCCGAAATGGAAAGCACTAGGGGAGGATTAGATTTTTGTGTTGGGAGTGGGAAATGTAGAGTTCAGTTTGAAATGCTTTTTATTTTATTTAAAAAATTTTTTTAAAGTAATCTCTGTACCCAATGCAGGGCTCGAACTTACAGCCCCTAGATCAAGAGTCCCGTGCCCCACCGACTGAGCCAGCCAGGCATCTCTGAAATGCTTTTTACTTTAAGCCATGGGAATGGATGTGATCCATTAGATCTTACAAGAAAGATCTAAGTAGAGGAAAAAGGAGGATATGGCCTGTCCCTTCAATAGTTAAGGCTTTGTACTTAAATATTTCAAATCAAAGATTATTCAGATTCAAAGACGTAAAAGAGATCGAAGTGGACGGAGCTACTTTGTTTGAGATCAGAGTAGGGGGTTCAGAATCCTGAAGGCTAAGCCTTCCCCCACACCTGCCCTAGACTCAGAAATGCCCACAGAAGTCCTTGTTCATCTACGAGGTTTTAAAGAACAAACACTGGAAAACACAGAGAGATCTACATCCTTTCCAACTCTCGGGGTCTGCCATTCTCTTCCTGGCGGCCAGGCGAGTGTGTTTGGTCCACCCTGACCAAAGCATCCAAGGGCCCAGGCTGAGGCTCATGGTTCTGTTGTGTAGATAAACAGATTTATAGTTTCTTCTTGGTAAGATTTGATTAGAAAATAAGCAGATGGAATTATAGAATGTCAGAGCTGGAAGTGAACCCAGAGATCATCTCCTCCAGTCCCTCTGTTTACTGAGAAGTAGATGATGAAACTCAGAAGGGAAAAGGGACTAGTTCAGGGCCACCCCCAAAGAAGCAGCCCAGGACCTGCCCCTACATTCTCTGACTTGCCATGGTGTGGAACAGGTGTGATGCAAAACATTTTCTTCTGAAAAATGAAACTGCAGTCAGTTAAAAGGGCCAACTTGATGGAGATCAGTGAGTACCTTCCCAGGAAAGTATGTCAGGTCTTCTAAGAGTCCCTGGTAGAGGGACTTTTGGTAGTTTGAAAGTGAACTTCCCTTCCATTTGGAGTTCTGAGCCTGGAGCTCATGAATGGGCTTCGAGAAATCATGCGCCCCTCTGGAAGTGTATGTATGTGCATGTCCCTTATTGTTTCTGGGCAGGGAGTTCTCAAGAGTTTACTGGATTTTCAAATGGGTATATGATTACCTAGCCTCAAAAAGAGTTTAAAGAAGAAAAACCAACTGTGAAGATTTTCATGGGAAACAAGATGGCAGACCATTTTAGGCAAGATATCATTTTAATCATGACAAGATAGCAACTTATTTTCGCTAGCTAGTGTCCTAAAGCAGATCGCGTAAATAAGCTGTGTTTCTGGGAAGAGCAACAAGAAGTAAACTGATTAAGATGGAGTACAGAGAAGTACCTGTGTGTTTTAATCTCCAGGAGATTAATAAAACACTAAAGAAACTGCAGTACTCAGCTCTGTCATACTTCAGTATGCCAGTAGCTTTTTGCTGTAGTATGATTTACTAAATACTTTCTGATAGTCTACAAAACAAGTTTTTTTTTTTTTTGGAAGGTTTTATTTATTTGAGAAAGAGAGCACGAGCGGGGGGTGGGGTGGGGTGGTGGATAGCAGAGGGAGAGGGAGAAGCAGGCTCCCCACTGAGCAGGGAACCCAACACAAGCTCAATCCCAGGACCCTGGGATCATGACCTGAGCTGAAGGCACCCCTAGGTGCCCCAAAACAAGAGTCTTAACTAAATAGGAAGCCATGACTAGCTGGCACTTTTTTCCTTTAGTAAGGACTTGTATTTTCCTAAATTAACGCATTGTCTAACTTTTTTTTTTTTCCCCTCACATACAGGACTCTGTGGGCACTGAGATCCAACTCACACATGCCTATTTCCTGTAATGGATGAACTTGATGCTAATGTGAGGTATATCGTATTTCCGTATATCCTGTAAATATGCTGCTGTAAATTATGGCCATTTGAACTCTGAAGCCTCTGAAAAACGTATTGTGGTAGTGTTACAAACCCAGCAGATGTGGATTTTCTTCAGTGTTTCATATGTAATCATGAGTGCCATGTTGTTTGATTATTAGAGGGTTTTTTTTTTTTTCATTTCTGCTTAAGTCATAAATATAATATGGCTGGAAATATTTCCAGATGCTTTTTACTAAAAGTCTGCATTATGAGAGGCGGTGTAATATAGATATTCATCTCTCTAATAGGAAGAACGAAGATGTGTTTAAATGGGGGTAAAAATAGCTGGAGAGTGTCTCTCTGTACATCGAAACCTCAGGTATACATTCAGATAGCTTTTTATAACAGGTTCTTGTCTGCCTGCTTCTTATTTCAACCAGGCCATTAGATTATGTGGCTTGATGGCTGCATGGTATGCTTACATAAGGGTAGATGGTTTGGTTTGGTTTTCCTGTCATTTTCCGCAACCCCTGGAGATCAGATAATAGGGCAGCTCCGAAGGAAGATTTTCTCGGAGGGTTTGCTGCATTTTATTTGGCACAATCAAATAGGGTGAAGAAAATTGTCTTCAACAAGGCTTGAATGTTATGAATTGGCATTTGGGGCTGAGCATTAGTCGTCTGTATCAATAGCTGGAAAATATTCTGAAAAAAAAAAAAAAATATGTTCCTGGTGCCATCATGGGAGCGGTGCTTCTTCCACCTGAGAACTAGAGGAAGCACATTTCAGGTATAGATCAAGGGCACAGCGCTTCCGTGTTTGACGTAGTACAATGCCGTGATGAAAGGGGGCTGTCAAATGCCTTGACAGAGAGTCTAGTGTAATGCGATTCGAGCTGCAGAGACATTCTGTCACCCCAAACCTGGGAATTCCTTAAGGGCAGGTGTCGCATGCCTAATTCCTGGCAAAGGGTGGGTATTTAATAAAGAATTGCTGATCACCCAGTCATTGTTGATATATTACGTATATTCCCAATTGGGTTGGATATACATATATTGATGTGGATACATATACCCAACCCCAACTGGGTTGGAAATACATATATTTCCAGGTGGATTCTAGTGTACCTAGCTATGCACAGAGGCCCTGTACATTTAGCCATAGAACATTTTCCACTTGCAATAGAAGCATCCTAGACTTCGTTACTCACCCAAATGCTCTGACTTGGTGCAAAGTCTAAGAACTTTGACACTGATTTTGAGGCTGATTGTGTTTAATTTTCCTCTGAAAGTTTGTGACCTTCTTTGTGCAGGGAAAGCAGAGTGGAATCTGGAGAATCTCAATTTTATTTTTGTTGATTTCTGTTAAAAGGCCAAAGGGGACCATATTGATGATGAGAAGTTATGCCTCGTTTTAAGTCTCAAACGCTGTGTCAAACGGCATCAGCTGTTAAAGTGAACTTCTTTTTGGATAATTCAGATTTTATGATCCCTAACATTTCCAGCTTTTCAACAGTTATTTATAGTAGCATTGAATTGTAACAGCAGAATACAGTACAATTAAATGAACGTTAGCCACTCTCCTGGGTGCTATGGAACAATATTGCGGGGTACAAGATGGTATTGCTCCCCAGAATCTTCTCTCTGGACCATCCTCTCTGTCAGATTTCCAGCCTGATCCCATCAACATATGTTCATCTTCGTTCACTCCCCCTCTCTACCCACAGTATTAGGAACATGCAAACGTACACACTTTCCACTCATATCCTCCTCAGTCCAGCCTCTGGGTGTTCATAATAAAAGTGATATTTTAGACTCATATTTACCAAATTGTGACACATAGATCGCTCGTAATACATAATGATTTTAGGTGGTATGTGAATCTTTTGTTATTTCTACATAAAATTTTTTTTTAAAGTCACCATATCATGATGCTTAATATTAGTTTGGCACTTATAGTGGAGAAATACAGTTTTCTTTTTAAACTACATTCATTTAAAATATAAAAATAAGTTTATTTAAAAAAAGGAAAGTAGGGGTGCCTAGGTGGCTCGGTCATTGGGCGTATGCCTTCAGCTCAGGTCATGGTACCAGGGTCCCGGGATCGAGCCTCGCATTGGGTTCCCTGTTCAGTGGGAAGCCCGCTTCTCCCTCTCCCTCTCCCTCTCCCACTCCCCCTGCTTGTGTTTCCTCTATCTCTGTCTCTCTCTCTGTCAAATAAATAAATAAATTAAATCTTTAAAAAAAAGGAAAAGGAAAGTAAGTTTTTATAAGGAAAATATTACATAATTTTAAAATACTCATTAGTAAGAGGATGTGAAAAAATGTATAAGTTTGCTGTGTCAGTGAGTAGGTTCTAGAAACCAATGTTCTAGGTAGAATTAGCTAGAATAAATTTTATTACTTTAAGAGCAGGAACCAGAAATTCTTTTTTTTTTTTTTTTTTTTCCAGTAAGGAAACACTTTCAGTCTGTGAAGTTCCCACATAAAACGAGAGCCAAAGGGTTAGGGCTCTGGTACAGGAGAGGAATTTTTCGGCTTGCTCTGAAGACGGGAAAATGAGTGAACAGAGGAGGGAGAAGGTTGGAGAAGAAAAGAGATGATGGGGCACTGCTTGGAAAAGCATGCACCATCCAGTGGCAGGTTGCCTGAGAGGGACTCTGAGAGAAGTTAGGTTGAAAATCTTTATTTGTTTGTTTGTTTGAAGTGTTGTATGGTGTGTGTGCTGACCTCTCCCAGGCTCCCGTTCCTTAGAAAAATTTTCTAGCTTGACTAGGAATGGAGAGTCGATGTTGACTGCGTCTGAGCTATGAACTTAATACATGTGAAGTTTTTTTAAGCGATTTTTTTCAAGCAATCCTCGGAGGCCCTTGCCATTATTATGCCCGCTTTATAGGGTGTGGGAACGAGGGCCCAAAGAGCTGAAGTGACTTGCTCAAGACCACGGAACCACGGTGCCTCCACTAGGTGACACATATTTTATGTGACCGTGTGTGCGTGCATGAGTGTGTCTTAGTGACAAGGCTGACACTCCTGTCCGGGTGTGTTTGGGAGGAAGAATTCGTGTATGAGGGCGAACACACAGGGTAACAGAAGAGTGTGCATGCCTGGGAAAACTTCAGAAACCAGAGGAAAAGTTTTAAAAGCCCCATGGGCTGTAGAATTAAGAGACTCTGGCCAATTTTCACCAGATATCAAGAGACAGAGAAGTCCTGGTTGACATTTAGAGCTAAATAAAATGTCTAACGTTTAAGTATTTTCTCAGGCCATTCTGGCCCCTTCGTTTTTTGTTTCTTTCATTCATTTGTTTCATTCATTGTTTCATTCAGTTGAGTTTGCTAATTAAGCTTGATCCTTGCCAATGGGCATCTATCACTGTCCTTGGCTGTAGCATCAGAAACTAACCTGCTAACATGTTCAGAGGTAATCTTGGGGAAGCCCCAATGTACAGGGTCAAATATTTAAGACAAAGATGCTGTGGAGAATCAGTCTTGCAAGTAAACAAGAACTTTGGGAGTTCTCATAGAGCTGAGGAAGTGGGAAAATGGCCAACCACAGGAAGAAGTGGTCAGTGTCATCATGGATAACATCCAATCATTTCCTTTTTCTTTTCTTTTTTTCCTTTTTTTGAAGTTTTAAAATTTTACTTATTTATTTATTTAAATTCAATTAAGCAAGGTATAGTAGTATATCATTAGTTGTTGATATAATGTTCAATGATTCATTAGTTGAGTATATCACCCACTGCTCATCATATCACATGCCCTCTTTAATGCCCATCAGCCAGTTACCTTATCCCCCCCTACCCACATCCCTTTCTGCAACCCTTAGTTTTTCAGGAGTTAAGAGTCTCATATGGTTTGTCTCCCTTTCTGATTTCTTCCCATTCAGTTCCCCCACCCTGCCCATCCCTATGGTCCTCTGCACTATTATGTTCCACATATGAATGAAACCATATGATAATTGTGTTTCTCTGATTGACTTATCTCACTTAGCATACTACCCTCCATTTCGACCCGTGTCCTCTTTCCATATGCTACTCAAGAGGGAGAGTCCTGGGAGATGACATCTGATTGGTCGAGCCAAGACATGTGGTCCTGGCTGTCCAGGTTTTATAGGATGAGGCAGGTACCCCTCAGGATGATGACATGCATTGGGGAAGAGTTAAGTTCTCCAAAGAAATGGGTGTTTTTTAGGAAGAGGGACTGGTGACTGGGTAGCCAAAATATGACCAACATCTAGTCCCATTTGTTTTGTAGCAGTTGGATTTAACTACAGTATTTAAATAACATTGCTCTGTGTATAAATAGAAATAAGTGAGGGTTCTTTCATTTGTTTTATGTACATTAATTAAGCACCTAAACCATGCAGTCCATGGTTGGTGCCAAGTTGAAGAGGACAGTCCATGTAGGATGGATTGACTCACGATGACAGGTCGGCAGTGAATCGGACCTTGGATGGAGGCAAGTGCCTGACAGTCCTCTCCACTGGTAAATAGCGTCTCACCAACTTACCTGTCAGCGGGCAGCTCTTTCCAGACAATCTGACGCTCACCCGGTGTAGTTTTTTCTTTGTTTGTTAGTTTGTTTTTTTGGTTTTTTGCTCTGTTTGCTTCTTGAGACAGCTTGTGCTCTTCTTGAAGGGTTGAAGAACAGAGACTGGAAACACTGGCTTTGGTGATTTTGCAGCAAATACTCTGTAGGACACCATCGGTCTGCACTTGGCAGTGAACCTGCTGGGGCCTTACCTCAGGGCTATCCCTAAGCTCATGATAGCTACTTAATGACACCCTGAAACAGTTACTGACTTTAGAGATAGCCCATGTTTTGTGCTTTGTTTTGTTTTAACTACCAGATTCTCCGCCCCCCTTTTTTCTTACTATGTTCAGTTAGCCACTGTATAGTACATCATTAGTTTTTTATGTAGTGTTCAATGATTCATTACTTGCAAAAAAACACCCAGTACTCGTCACAACATGTGCCCTCCTTAATATCCATTACCTGACTACCCTCTCCCTCTCATACCCCACCCCCCAACCACCTAAAACCCTTAGTTTGTTTCCCGGAGTCCAGAGTCTCCCATGGTTCATCTCTCTAACTACCAGATTCTTCCCTCTGACGTGTTTTCCTGGGCTCGGGTATGATCCGTAAAGCAATCCAGCCCCCCGACCCCCCACACCTGCTTCCTGCTGTTTATTACAATTAAAAAGTTTCTAAGAATTTTTACCTATCAATTTCTAGTTTCAGAAAGTACAGGGTTCAGACAGGAGATAAGTGACATAAAGTCCAAATATATACAAAGTTGCTCTTTGACGGTTTCTCAAGATAAAGACCCTAGGCTTCCCGTAGTGAGAAAATTTACTTTATACCTTAATTCTTTTTAGCTCTGGCCTCCTCCTACCCTTGACTGACCTCCTTGCCCCATGGGCTATCTACACTTGCCTGCTGTTTTAGAATTCTGTCCTCCACAGAATAATGGTTGTGCTTTCTCATTCATGTTTCTCATTACCAGCCAAGAAGGCATCTTGCAAGAATGATGAATCCTATAAATGGTAGCATTTTCCTCCTTTTGCTAGGGTTTCTAGGAAACTCAGAGCCAAGTTTAAAATTAACCACTGGCAAATGACAGAAATGCTCCAGGCACATACTATGGCTGTAGCATGCCTTTATTTTCCTTTTTGCAGCTCTTTTTGTCACTTCATCTTGTTCCTTTGCTTCCTGAACAATTATCTTACATTGTTTATTCTTGTTAGTCACTTTAGGGAAGGAAGGAAAGAAGGAAGATAGAAAGGGAGAAAGAAATCTGAAAAGAAACCAGTTTTCCACGAGGGAGGAGAATCTTTCTTTCCTCTCTTTTTGGTAGGGCTTGACACCTCATGCTAGGGAGCCACTAGACGTTTCTGAACAGAAGACCAAAATGGCAGGCTTTTGTATGAAACCCAGAAAAATCTGAATAAATACCAAAAGCTGAATATTTTAACATGTAAAATACATACTCTTCATGTACATGCAGTCACCTGCTATACACACGTGGCATTAATTAAAAACCATAACAAAGGTGAGTGGCGTCTTTGAATTAATTATCCAATTGCTCTGATTCATGGCACAAGGTTGCAATTCCTTTCTTCAAGTGAAGAAATGAAATTAGTTGGAAATCAACGTGACTGCAAGAATTCATTGAAGTGATTCGATTTTAGCAAAGAGAAAGAGCAATTTTTTAAAAAAGATTTTATTTATTTATTTGACAGACAGAGATCACAAGTAGGCAGAGAGGCAGGCAGAGAGAGAGAGAGAGGAGGAAGCAGGCTCCCTGCTGAACAGAGAGCCCGATGTGGGGCTCCATCCCAGGACCCTGAGATCATGTCCTGAGCTGAAGGCAGAGACTTTAACCCACTGAGCCACCCAGGCGCCCAGAAAGAGCAATTTTTAAAATAAGGGTTTTGATTTTTGGTTTGATTATGAACACTGGTGACAATACATGTGTTTCACCGAAGTCTGAGGATGAAGTGGAAATTTCTAACGCGAAATATTCTAAAGCTTTAAGATACCTCATAGTGTTTAAAATCCGCTTGTAAGACTTGTCTGCCCTGAAGACTTACCAGTATGTAATTGATTTGGAACCAGAGTTAATTCATGTTTGTATCCTGGCAATTGAAGCTGTGAATATGTGAAACTTTAAGGCAGTGAAATGTTTTGCAGGAAATCTCTCATCAGGCTTTGAAATTGTGGCACGCATTAGCATATAAGGAGAAAGTGAGTGGGTAACCATTTGAAAGGGGTTATTTTTATGTTGCTTTAGAAATGTAAATGGGAATAATACTCAACTTTATGACTGATAAAATGGTGATAATTCCGTTAGTCTTTTGATTAGATCAGGACAACAGCAAATAACTGGAACTTGCCCTGTGGTGGATATCCCTGTGTGTGCCTCCTGGGGTCACAGAGGACCTCAAGCTAGAGACCGTGGCAAGAATGGAGAGAGGACTAAAGCATAGGACTCTTGCAGCCTGAGAGTGAGCTCCCTCGGAGCTATGCCCGCAGTCCTCTCCTGTGCATGTCACACTCCCCTGCTTCCAAATTACAGGCGCCAGGATGATTTCAAAAAGCTTCACCACAGGATTCCAGGAGAGTGGTGTTTTGGGAAATTGGATGATGCGGGTTCAGGTCTTGGCTTCCCCACTTACTAGCTGTATGACCTTGAACAGATTATTTAATCTCTCTGAGCTTTTTGTTTGGACATCTGAAAATGGTTTTGTTTTTTTTTTCTTGTGAGAATAGGAAGTAAACTAGGCAAGGCTCTTCATACAGTATCTCATACATGGTCCACATAAAGCAATTGCTAAATGTCTTCAGTCCTCCACAATAATCACGAGATGTGGGATTTTGATTAGCTGTAGAACGGCTAAAAGGAACCACTGGCTACTGCTCTCACTTATTGAAACACCTCCGGATCCTGGATAGAAATGCTTCTTTTCCCCTCTTGTGATCCACTTTCCCATTCTGAACCTTCCATTTGGAAAGGGGAGAGGAAGTATGGAAAATGTCGTTTTCAGGCTTCTACCTTCTGGCTAAGATGAGTGCCTGAAAGTGGCCAATAACAGGTACAGTTTCTTCCCTATAACGTTGGTTCCTTGGGGACCTTCGAGCTCGGGGACCTGATGCACCGGGCTTCACATCTGTGACCTCACATGTGATGGCATGAACATAAACGTGGGGAGTTTGGTGTTTCTGAGTCTCCATCTCCTTGACTGCAGGAAGCCGTCTTTTCCCCAGTTCACGTTGTCCAGGTGTTTGGGGGTATTTGTCATGAGTGCTGTATGTGGCCTTGAACTTGTTCTGCTTCCCAAGCTGGGCCATGGCAGCCTCCAGCTGTAGTGTTCCACTGGGGCACTAATCTGACTCCTCTCCTGCTGAATGACCTAGCCCCTGGGACTCAACATCATTACACATGTAAAGGGAGAGGAATGTGCTTTCTGTGTGTTTCTTTTTTTTTTTTTTATGGTTATTATTATTATTATTTTTTATTTCTTTTCAGCGTAACAGAGTTCATAGTTTTACACCACACCCAGTGCTCCATGCAATGTGTGCCCTCCACAATGTGTGTTTCTTGATCAGAGTGGGTTCCCTACTGGAACTGCTTGAGGCAGACATGTTTCAGAAATCAGGAGTGCAGCATGTTCATGTCTCAGGACAAATCTTCCAGAGGCACACAGAAGGGCCGTTTTCTAATGAACATCCTTATCAGCTGTTTCACGTTCTCAGAACTGCCACTCATCTGGATTCTTCTCTCTGGCCCGGTCAACCCTGGAGTATCTGGTTCCTTCTCTTAGGACATCTTGGCATCCCTCACTGCAGCTTGGTTCTTTTGGGGGTCGTCTCAGCCATCACCCATCTTTCTTTAAATCTCAAATTTCAGGAGGATTTTTCTAGATAGTTTCTCAGAACCTGTGTAAATCAGTAGATGATAGCTAGGCAGGGATTGAGGTATTGCCTATTTTTTAAAAAAAGATTTATTTATTTGAGAGAGAGTGTGTGAGTGTGCACAAGTGAAGGGAGGGGCAGAGAGAGAGAATCCCAAGCAGACTCTGAGCTGAGTGCAAGCCCCATGCAGGGCTCGATTCCATGACCCGTGAGATCATGACCTGAGTTGAAACCAAGAGTTGGACGCTTAGCCAACTGAGCCAACCAGGTGCCATGAGGTATTGCCAAATTTTACCAAAAAATTTATAAGATCCAGTTGATGCATAGCTTCAGTCCAACCAGAATATCCTCAGTGCTTATAATTAATAGGATTGGAGCACAGTCTGTAGTGAAAAGTCACCTGGATTCCGTCTTTGCAAGGTGGAATCTTTTTGTCCCTCTTAATGAGAATTAGCTGTTAGGAGACTCAAGAAGCAGATGACTAACCCTGAGAATTATTTGCAGTTTATTCCAAAAGCTCCTTTCCATTATCTGGATCCTTGCCTGGAGCTTGTAGCTCTAGAATCCTTATAAAGCACAGTACACAAAAGAAATACAAAGGGTTTCAGAGAGGCTAAGTGATTTTTCCTAAATCCACACAGCTAATAAGTTATCAACCAGGATCTAAAACCCAAGTCTTTACAAAATCATGGCTTTTTTCAAATTATTTTCTAGCTATCCAAAGACAACAAACTCTTATCTAAAGGGTATATAACTTAGATTAAAATTTAACTTCACTAAACATGTATAAATCTGAAGGATGGGTTTAGACAATACTGGGAAAATAGTACAATTGGTTGTTATTTGCTGCCTTGGTCATTTGACAAGAATGGTTTGCTATGGTTTGGATGCTTATACATGACCTGTGTGGTCGCGTTTAATCCCGAGACCACTGTGAGTTCCTTATTGTAATGGACCAAATGTTTGTGTCCCCCCGAAATTCATACGGTGAGATCCTAACCCCCAATGTGATGGTGCTCAGAGGTGGGACCTTTGGAAGGTAATTAGGTCATGAGGGTGAAGACCTTGTGAATGGGATTAGTGCCCTTATAAATGAGGCCCTAGAGAGCGCTCTACTCTCTAGCATGAGAGGATACAGTGAGGAGATGGACAGCTGCACACTAGGAAGTGGGTTCTAACCAGACACCTCATCTCCTGGCCCCTTGATCTTGAACTTCCCAAACTCTAGAACTATGAGAGATGAATGTCAGTTGTTCAAGCCACCGAGTCCATGGTAATTTGTTACAGCATCCCAAACTAAGATACTTACCGATAGTGTCCCTGTTATAACATGTGAGGTCACTAAGGCAGAGACAGCTTGTTATTTTGTCTGAAGTCACATTTCTAGGAAGAGGTAAAGCCAGCATTATCACCCAAGTTTGCCTGATGTCAGAGATCTTCACAGTTTGCTCCTACAAAGATCTCTGAGTCGTAGTGGGTCTGTTATCAGACATTTTTAGACTTGGATTCTCAAGTCGAAGACCAGGCAGATACATTTGTTTGGCTTGTTCAGGTTTTAAATAATTGACTGACTTGCCTTTTCAGAGGCTGGGTACTCCCCACTTGCTAAAGTAACGTTGATTCCTATCCAAAAAGAGGCCATTTTGAACTGTTAAGTGACCTTCCCGAGCCAGAGTCTAGCTGGCCAGAGACTTCCATCTGCCTGCCAGGCCCTTGAAGTCTTTTTATTTTATCATTTTAATTTCAAAAACCATGATAAGAACTATCTCCAATTTTAGAGACTATATTATGACACTTAGGACCTGCTATTTTCTCTCTGGAAATTTGTTTTATTACTATTTAGCAAGTAGGGTTGTGTTGAATTTAAGAACTTTTTCAATTAAGGAACTGGAACAGGTTTCTAAATAAATACCCGTTATGTGATTAACATTTTATCAGTCAGGTAATGATGTTCAGGCAATGTTCTTATTTGCATTTCTAAAGAACTGTAAGAATAATCTTTTTTTTTAACCCCCCTTCTTCTCTGCCCACTCACTTGCTCCTTAACTTATAATGGCTTTATTAATTTCAGTGCTTCCAAAAGGTTTTATACAAGGTACTCATCTTGGAATGTTCAATACTATCATACCTTTATGCATTTTGGATATAGACACATATTTGAAATAAGGTCTCACTATCAACACTATAACTGACATTTTTAGCCTCACCTTATCTCAAATGTCACCATTGTTCATTATTTATAATTATTGCAATCTAAACCCTCAAAAGTTGAATTCCAGAGAGACTGTATATGTAGATATATAAAACTAGAAGGTCATCTTTTTTAGTATTAAAAAAAAGAGGGCTTCTCAGCATCTGAAAAGTAGCTGGTGAGTTTAAGTGAAGAAAGCTAGCTATGGAAGGTTCAGGAATGGAATCAGCCTGCACAGAAGAGCGAAGGGTCATGACAAGTATTTGGCGAGGATGCTTCTGGCTGAGTGCAGCCTGAGTTCCAGTGGACGACAGGAGTTAGGGTCTCAGGGACTCAGGAAACTCTTACACTTCTCCAGGGGGTGGGGAGAAGGACCAGACCGAAGATTGAGGGAGCTGGTATAGGGAAAGAGAATATGGATTCGAGAGGAAGTTAGGAAGCAGAATTCATGGTAGAAAGCAATCACATCACATGAGAAGGAAGAGGAGGATGTTTTGAAGGTGACCGTGAAGAAGGAGTAGGGAACATGAGGAAATAAGCTTGGTCTGGAGCTGGTGGGGGTGGAGGAAACTGTGAGACATTCTGGTGATAGCTATCGAATAGAAAGTTGGCTGAATTTGCGTGCTCAGTGGGGAAATATTTTGGGAAGGATTCTGCTCCAAATTGCTGTGGAGTGAATAGAATAGAATTGAATAGAAATTAACCCCCCCCCCAAGGCGCCAATGATCTAGATAAGAGAAAGATGAAGGCAGCTCCAGATATTAATATGAATAAGATTGCCTGCATCTGAAACTTCCTCCTTTTTTTTTGTTTTTGTTTTTAATTTTTTTATTAACATATAATGTATTATTAGCCCCAGGGGTACAGGTCTGTGGATCACCAGATTTACACACTTCACAGCACTCACCATAGCACATACCCTCCCCAATGTCCATAACCCAACCACCCTCTCCCTAACCCCCTCCTCCTGGCAACCCTCTGTTTTATGAGATTAAGGGTCTCTTATGGTTTGTCCCTGATCCCATCTTGTTTCATTTATTCTTTTCCTACCCCCCAAGCCCCCCATGTTGCCTCTCAACTTCCTCATATCAGGGAGATTGTATGATAATTGTCTTTCTCTGATTGACTTATTTCGCTATGAAGCTTCCTCCTTCTTGAAACTTTAGGGATCATCTCATTCTAACTCGCAAGAATCAAGGAAGTTTTGAGTGTGCAAGTTAGAACTCTGCCCCCTTCCGATCTCCCACACTCCCAAAGGTTATGGGAGCAAGCCATCTGTTGTGTCTCTTTAAGTCATGTGAAGTCCTGAATTATTTCCTTTGTGATTTCTTTTCTACTTAGTGTAATCGTGAGAGTAGGGTTCTGTCTTTTTCATAGTAAATAAATTCTTAATGACTCACGAGTGTCATGATGTAAGAAATGCACATTATTTGGGAGTGTATTGATTTAGTGTGAATTTTAGAAAAGCTATGATAATGAAAGGTTTCCATTAATTTAATACTTTAGCAGAGGATAAGATAAATTCCCCTCCCTAAAAGTCAATGGTTTGGTTGCTTGTCTTGGGATTGAGCTGAATTTTATCATTGCACCACTGTCGAAGTTTTGAAAAGCAAACTCAGTCACCCCCATGATCCTGAGAATCAGGAAAATGTTGGCTGACTTCTCTCTGTAATTTCAAACATATCATTATTTATGGTTGTGTTATTGATGAGCTAGCATCATCTGGTTTGACTCCCCTAATGGGCGAGGAAAAGGGCCAGCCAGCCGGTCTCTGTGTTGAGAGATTTTATAGCCTTCTCGGATCAGTTCTCTGGGTAATCAGCCTGAGCTCAGGGTTATGACTTCCTTTACTAGCGAAAGAGGAATTTGGCTTTCTTGTAATCCAGGAAGCACATTTGTGGGAACAGAATCAGAAGAGAGAGTCCCATCCACTTCAGAAAAAAATTTTACTTTTAATAACCTCACGTTAATTGTTTGCAGGAACACTGAAGCTGCTTATTAAGAGCAGGGAATTTGAAAGGTATTTAAAATATCTCATCGAGTCCACAAAAGCCTAAGCAGTTAGTCATATTTAAAAAAAAATCTGTAATTCATATTTGATTAATTGTGACATGCTTCTATCCAATTATGTTGAACTAATGAGGTTTTACTCTGTGGAAAAAAAAAATAACTAGCAACCTTTTTACACCAGCTTAATTTTAGCACTGTTTTATTTAGAATTACGTAACCTGACTCTGCAACCCTCGCCTACCCTTGCTGTCACCACTTCACCATGTCTTTTCTGAGTGATTGGCAGCATCACCAAACTCCTCTCTTGGCTGTGGCTGTCCGGCCTCCAATTCGTTTAACTGCCAGATGACTGGCCATCTTTCCGGGGCTTAAGCCCGATCATGCCCATCCCTGTCTTTTCTCAACTTGGTACTCACACTTTCCCTCCAAACTCAGTTATCTCCTACTGACCGCCCCCCAGCCTTCCCTTCCTATCCTCGACACTCCCAGAGCTCTGTGTACAAGTTGCTCTTATCAATTATTTGTAAATATCAGAGCTGCTGGGGATTATTTGTTTTATGGGTTTACCTCCTCAGCTGGATGCTGTGTGTCCATTATTTAGCATGCTGTCTGGCATATCATAGGGTTGGAGAGATTTAACTAAAGTTGGGAAAGCCTTTCTATTTCAATTGTAACTCTCTAGGCAAGATCTCATCCTTGCTGAAGGCCTGTCTTAGGCAGGTTTGTGCCCAATAGATATTCACAGCAACTGCCTCTACTTCCCGATTCTCATTCACACCCTTGGGATTTCACCTGTAACTGTGGATTCTGGGGCTATGGGATTTGGAGAGGAGATGAGAGGATGGAAGCAACACCAGTTCTGCATTTGAAAATGGAAGGCCTCTCTTGTGGGGCTGTTGCCGATGTTATGGCATGGGACCTTTAGCGACAGGGTCGATGCTCCCTTTATTTTACATTTTGGACCTGGGATGGACCCCTTGGCAATGCTCTCACTCCCACCACCATTCCTGCTATTTCTAGCTTAACTAGTGTCCTGGTTGTGCTAAACCCTTTAGAAGTATTTTCTCATTCACTCCATAGAACAGCCCTATGAAAGCATTGCTCATTTTACAGGTAGTAACAACGAGACACATAAAGATTAACTTGCCCAAATTCACATGGCTCACACCTAGTAGAGCCAAGGATCCAGGATGCAAGCCTAGGAAGTCTGCGTCCTGAGTTCCGGCCCCTGACTGCTGTCCTGTAGCCACCTCTGCTATGGACACTGGTATATTACAGCGGGTCCCATGTCCGCCATCACTCATCTTCTGCCATTTCTACTCCTCCGCCAACTATTAACTCTATTATTTCTACCATCTTTACTCATCTTTACTTCCACAAGTATGAAACTTTCCTCATGTATTCCAAGCAGTATGCTGAGGGCTTTGTAAACAGTGCCTTGTGTCACTGGGATGACGCTAGATAGCCCATTCTGAGAAAGAGAGCCCGTGTCATCCCAGAAAGGGGGCCCCATGTGCTCTGTGATTGGGGTTCCTCAGAGATCAGGTCCCTTTCAGTGGACTTTCTCTCTCTCTTTGACAGTCTCATACTCTGGGAATTCTCCCTCATCTCCAATCAGAAAGCCATTAGCTGCATTACCTTTGTCCTCCTTTCCCATCCTCAGAGATGACCGAGATCAGCTGGTGACCTCAAAGTTAGCACAGGAATGGTCCTTAAGAGGCCATAGGAGAGTTGAAGCCTTTCCCGTGTACCAGCATTCCCACTGTGGTGTCCTAGAAAGTAGCCTCCAGCTTCTGCTTGTAAATTCTAGTCTTTTATTTATTTATTTTTTAAGATTTTATATATTTATTTGACAGAGAGTGAGAGAGAGAGGAGAGAAAGGGTAAGCACAACCAGGGGAGCAGCAGGCAGAGGGCGAAGCAGGCTCCCTGCTGATGTGGGACTCGAACCCAAGACCCTAGGATCACGACTGAGCTGAAGGCAGAAGCTTAATGACTGGGCCACCCAGGCGTCCCTCTAGTCTTTTTAACTATGTCCAGGTAATTGGTTGAATTTGGTCCAGATGATTAGGTATTCACATGAGATTGTTAAGTTAGACAAAATTTGAATAGTTAGATCTGGCAAAAGGTTTTATTTTATAGACTATTGAGTTCTTCCTCTGCCCCTTCACTTTCTTTCTGTTGTGCAGTTGTTCAACCTCCAAGTTCTTCTTTTGTTTGGTTGTTGTCCTTTTCGCCTTGCATGGAGTAGGCAATGTGTGCACCTGCCCCTGACTCTGCTGGGCGGTACCGCTCTCCTTCAGAGGGCTTCCAATGGCCAGTTCTCTCCTAGCTAACTATAAGTCCCTGGGCAGCAAGGAGCTCATTCTTTCTCAATCCCTGGATGTTTCCCAAGCAAATGGCTCTGGTTTAAGAATGATGGATGCCTTTTCTGTTCTGTCACTTTTTCATATTCTCCACTGCCTTTTCCTCTCTTTCTCTTCCTCTCCTCCATTGTGTTACTGGCATGTCCTCTTGCATTCCCTGAACCCATGTCCCCTGGTTCTCTTTTTCTCTTGCCTTTCCACTCACCCAGCACTTCCACTATGATTCACAACCCAAGAGCTCTCTTGACCTCGTCTTTTTTCTCTACATCTTTATCTTTCTTAACCCAACCCCTGACTTGGTTCATTGGAAGACATTTTTCTTTTATTTTAGAAATGGCATTGATGAAGGGGAGGTGGGTGGGTGAATGGGGTGACTGGTTGATGGGTATTAAGGAGAGCACTTGGAGGAATGAGCACTGGGTGTCGTATGCAACTGATGAATTCTACCCCTGAAACTAAGAATACACTGTATGTTAACTAAATTGAATTTAAGTAAAAAATTAAAAAAAAACCCAATGGGGCTCTAGGAGTATATATCTGTGAATGGACAAGTGTTCAGTAACTATCTACAATATGTGTGGCTGTTTGTGGTTCAGAAGGTATATGATATGACAGTTCTGTCTAGTGATAAGACTTCATAGTAATAATTTATTTACATGATATTTGAGAGTATACAGTGTGCTTTCCCTTTCATTGTTATCTAATTCTCATGGTTTCCAGTGGGATTAGGGCAAGTTTTATTAACCTAGCTTATAGATAAAGGGAATGAAAATTTGAAAGACTATGAAAGGGATATTTTTGTGTGTGTTTGCTGAAAGTCACACTAGTGATGTATGATGGAGTCAAGATTAGAGTCCAGATGTTTGTTTGTTTGTTTTTAAGAATCCAGATGTTTTGGTTCTTAGTGCAGGTTTTTTCCACTATACACATGCCAGTAAGTCAACATGGGAGTATCCACAGTACATCAGAATGATAACAGTGACGTCGTAAGATGCTAATATGGAAGGAGAGAGGTTTTATGGTGTTTGGCCTGGGTTGGGATGTTTGGAAGGGTAACTGAAGTTTGGTGAGAAATGTGTGAGGACAGATTTCTCCCTCAGGATAAGGTTGGTTTGGGGGAAGCATAGCAGATACATCATAAAAAGTTTAGTCCGTAAGGCGACATTTGGCAAATCCAGCCGTTGGTCATATTCAGACCACAGTTATGGGGAATCTGAAAGTTGAGCACTTTAACCCATATAGAGTACTGTTCTTAGGGAAGTTTCTCAGAATACACTAGGGACTCATCTACAGTTTCTGAAGTAGGTCAGGTTAGACCCCTGGTGCCAGAGTAACTGAGGCTTGGGGCAATCATTACAAGAGGCAGTCAGAAACACAGGGATGAATTTGGACACCAGTCAAAGCTGGAATGCACATTGGCAGCTGGGTCTCAGAATCCGTATGGGAACCCAGGGTCCAGAGCTGGGATATAATCCAAATGAGCAGCAAGATTAACCTGATGTCGACTATGGTCAGTAACTCAGCATGAAATTGTAAAGTGAACTTTGAATTCCCTTGATTCTGGGTGGACCAGATCTCCAAGGTGAGCCCTAATAATGATAACAGGCCTTACAGCTATTTGTCGAGAAGGACGAAATAAAAGGAAAATTCAGGGTGTGCTTACATCAACTGAGAAGATTTCATGAGAATCTTGAACTATAGGAAAAATATAGGTTATCCATGTAGTGGGCTAAATATTTAAAGAGTGATATTAGTCAGGATTCTCTCTGTTTCAAGAAAATTCAAAGTAGTGTACACAAAAATGAGAATTTGTTAACTTACCAAACTGAACAGTTCAGGAGTACAGTTTGCTGGACCAGGGCCTCAAACAGTATCTTTGGAATTGGTTTCCCTCTTCTGTCATTCTTTTAAGTGGGACCTTTTCATGTAGCATTGCCTTGGAGTTCCAGGCTTACATCTGTCAGCTTCAAATGCAGATAAAACAAGGTCCATCCTTCCCATTAGTTGCAACAAAGTCTCAGAATTAAAGATCATTGGACCAGTTTGCATCCATGGAACCATCTCTGAATCACTGTGGTTTGCATTACGCTTCTATTGGAATTTCCAGGGAAGTTAAACATGGTAATTGGCAGGCCTAGATTATGTGCTGTCCTTGGAGATGGGATGTGGAGAATAGGCTCAGCGCCACCCAAACCACATGGACTAGAGTAGGGCAGAGCTGGTTCCCTCAAAGAAAATGGAGCTCTTCTACCAAATGAAGGGAGGATGAATGCCTGATAGCCTAAAAGTACAGAAGTCCAATAAAGGAGCCAAAATTCTTGCATAAAGGAGACTGTCCTCAAAGTCGGAGTTCTTTGAAGTTCAGTTGTGAAGGAAACCCTTTGTTTGGTGTAAGATCTGAATTGTATCACCATGTAAAATTATTGTGTCTCCATAGACTGACCAAACAGAGTTTGGACCAGGAGTCTGATGCAGTTAGCAGGTACTGAGAATAGGTGTGCCAGGTAGAAGGTTCCAGTGGAACTGAGAAGCTGGAAGGATCCTGTGACTCTTAGGGTTTGGAGAGAGTACGAGTCCAGAGAACCAATTGCACTGATTGATAGATGACACTAGAAGTTTTCATCCCAAGGGAAAAGCTTGGGTTTTACTTGGTGTTATGTATGAATAGCCCTGGAACTCTTGATTACAGGCAGAAGACTGGAAAGCACCGCTCCCCAAACTGGCTTCTTGCTGGGAAGTGAGAGACTTGAAGTTCAAACACCCTTGAATTTCAAAGAGTTTTTTTTTTCTTAAGATTTTATTTATTTATTTCAGAGACAGAAAGAGAGAGATCGTGCAAGAAAGAGAGAGAGAGAGAATACAAGCGGGGCAGGGGGAGGGTTAGAGAGAGACACAGATCCCCGCTGAGCAGGGCTCCAGATGTGAGACTTGATCCCAGGACCTGAGCCAAAGGCAGCCGCTTAACCACCTGAGCCACCCAGGCGCCTGCAAAAGCCTCTTCTTATTAACAAGCATCAGTGACTCTCTGTAGTTCAAATGAACATTTACAGTTGATGGTGGAAATGTGAATCTCACTGTACCTAATGATTTGGTTAACATTCCTTCCCTATTTATGGATATTATTCTGACATATACAAATATGGTTGTGTACATGTATGGTAAGTGGGTATACATGTGCGGAGGCGGTGGTGACTGTTCTTCTAAGTAAATGTATACTCCCCAGTGGGTGTGAATTGTGGGGATACAGCAGCTGCCGGGTGTCAACGTGGTTTTCTTTCACTTAGTCTGAAACTAGACTCTGCTTGAGATGGGAAAGACAATGAGAACTAAGTCAGGTCTTCCCAAACATCCTTAGATCACAGGAGGCTGGAGAGAGGGGAAGGGACTTCACGCACTACCTCTGTCCAGTAGGAATATAGCTAAGAACAAATGTGAGCCATGTATGTCATTTTCAGCTTACTAGTAATGATGTTAAAATAAGTAAAAGAGACAAGTGAAATTAAATTTTAATTATTTAACTCAACCTAGTTAAAATACTATTTCTACATATGATCAATATAAAATCATTAGTGAGATAGTTTACTTTTTGTTTTGTTTTGGTATTTAGTCTTTAAAATCTGGTGTTTATTTTCCACTTACAGCACACCTGATTTTGGACCAGATGCATTTCAAATGTTCAGTAACTACATGCATCTAGTGGCTACTGTAATGGGCAGCAAAGCTGTGATCACCAAAGTTCTAGAACACATATTCCAAGGTCAGCAAATTATTCGAATGGGCCACCACTCCCCATTCTTACCCTACCTGTCACCCCAACCGCAAACACTGTTGCTCTGTCATTCTTTCTTCCTGTGTCCTGGTTCTCCATCCTTCTTAACGATTTTTGAGGCATCCAGCACCAACTGATCTCGGCAAGTGACTTAAAGCCATTTGCCAGTGAGGATAGTTCAACCTCTGACTTTCACTTCTTATTCTTCCACCTTCTCATTTGAGGCCCCCGAGTTCTCACTGGTTCTTGGTGCAGATATTCTGTCTTCGACTTAAGTTGCTCTGAGTAAACCTCGAGCCCTCAGGAACAAAGTCTCTCCCCCTCTTTCCCGGCAATACCGTAGTAAGTTTCATTTCCCACACTCAGTTTGTCTATTGCCTGTCCTTGTACCTGGCTATTTATAATGGATATTTTTAGCGTGAAATGCCTCAAAGCTTAAATTTTTCTTATCCTTTTTAATATTACCCATTGCCTCATTTCTGAATAAACAGACTGCGTTTTCTAAGCTCCTTCTTTGGACCTGTTGTGTCTCATGCTTTTCTGTTTTCTTTTGTGACTGTCAAGCTACAGCTCATTATTTCCCGCTTTGGCCTTTTTTTTTTTTTTTATCTTCCCCCTACAGCTTCCACGATCTTGGTTGGACCAGGAAACCACAGAAAGTGTGGGCACTCCCCGCTCTGCGGATTTTCTGCTGTATTTCTAGTCTTGCCTTGCTTGCGTTCATGGCCAGGCTGTGTGGGCTCCTGCTGGCTTCATTCGTGTTTTTCTTGGGCTTCACTGCCAATCCCTATTGATAGGCCCACATTGTCTGTCCATAAAATTTGGTCCGCAGCAAGAATCTGAACAAACACAACTTTGTTTTGAAACAAGGTCGGAGCCTTAGGTTTCTATTCCATTATTAACTTAAATGATTATTTAATTTTCAAAAAGAATTTGCTCTCTTGGTCAGGAGGAACATTTTTATCCACCTTAGAGAAATATCTTTATGGTCTTTGAACTGGCCGTGTTTTTAAGTGCACTTGTTTTTGCAGGCAGGCATTGTAGTTTATTAGAACGTAATAGATTGTTAAAACCAAAAGGGACCTTAAAGGTGTCCTGGTCCAATCTCAGTGTCTGACAGGTCAGGTTAATGACTCCCAGTGGTCCCAAGGCCATCTACTATGAGTCATAGGCCAAGCCAGACTGAGTTTCCGGTTTTCCGACTCCAAGGTCAGAACTCCTTATCCCTATGGCTTTATTTCCCATCCATCC
Organism: Mellivora capensis; assembly: GCA_004024625.1. Lineage (NCBI taxonomy): Eukaryota > Metazoa > Chordata > Mammalia > Carnivora > Mustelidae > Mellivora > Mellivora capensis. The sequence goes on along the minus strand of PISX010007978.1, from coordinate 15,731 downwards.
CCTTCCCTCCCTCTTTCCCTTGCTCTCTTCCTTCCTTGCTTCCTTTTCCTTTCAATTCCTACCAGGAAAGCTGGCTCAACTGAGTTCAAGTAATCATCTTCATAGGGTATATTTCCGATACCACCTACTGTTAGGGTCCGTAATCAAAGGAGCGAGACTGATACAAAGCGAAGGTCAAGCAAAGCTTTATTTCACGCCAAGCATCGAGAATCAAACTGACTGGTCGGGACCATCTCTTGCAAAGAGGTGACCCCCTCCCAGCCTCGCAGACTAACTTTTATAGAGGTAGTTTAGCCGGGCTATACACAGGTGGCCAATGAGATTGCAATACACAGAGAAAACTGCACAGTCATGTTAGGGCACACTCGGGCGGCCAATTGAATTATAATTCACCCTAGTAGATATATGTGTGTCCCACTGATTGGCTGTCTCTACCTGGCCTGATCTGCCCTTGTATCTGGGCTTTGAAAGTAAGTTCCTCTGGGAGGGGCAGGGTCAATCTAAGTTTACTGCATAAACAACAAAATGGCTCCCTCTGATTAAGTAGGCCCTTACACCTACGAAATCAACCAATACGAAAGCAGTCAGAATCACTAGCATGTGTCCCACTCTTCAGCGTACTTCTGTGATCACCAAAGCCTAGTCATGGTGGCCTTGTAATTTGAGTTAAATTGACAGCAGCCCTTTGCCTTGAACTTCCAATGTTTACATCTGTTTCTTGAATGAGGACCTTAGAGGTTAAACAGATCTGTGGTTGGTGTGCAGGAGCACTGATTGGCCGAGCAACCTGTCAGCAGGCTGGACCTGTCGAGGTACCATAGGAAAGAGAAAGCACATGCAGATGGGGTAAATGTGTGTGCAGGGTTGAAACAAAGAGGGATGGTGGAGCACCCTGGAGCTCACAACAGTAGTGAGCTCTCACCACCACTATGCTTGAGGGGAGAGAATTATTACCAGAATCCAAAGAAGTCTGGAGCTGGTTGTAGACATTCACTCAGCAGAAGCTGTGGTCTTCACCTATGGCTCAACAAGGAAGGGGTGGAGAAATTCTCTGATCTCACAATGCCTCTTCTGTTGACTAAATCCAGTTGGGAGCCAGAGAGAAAGACTTGATTGATATGGTGCCTACACAGAGACCAGGTGGAGGAGGGTGGCACGTGGATGTAAAAGAGCCAAGGGAGCACACAGGCAAGTGGTAGTAGACCGTTATTATTTCTGACTGTCTAGTATTTAGTCCCCCTTTCCCCAGTAACAGCACCCTGGTGTTGCTTTAGGGAATGGCCTCTCCCTGACTCTTGGGTTCTTGTATCTTGGGTAGGGTGAGGTGTGTCCCCAGGCTCCAGAGTGAGCATGTACTCTAGGCCTGGCCCCACGCAGAATGCCTGACTCCTGGTCATGGTGACTGGTTCAGGTGGGTACATGATTGTACCCACTGATGTGGCTCACAGGATCAAATCACTGGAATGCCCTTTCCCTTGGAGTTCCTAAGAACACAGAAACCTAGAGATGCTGACAGCTGACCAGTCACCTTTGGGGAGAGCCTGCTCAAGAATGAAGCCATTACTGAAGACGGAGTTTCTGGGATGTGGAGGCCAAGTCCCACTGACCTTATTTCAGTCCCTGATCCCGCTACACATTCAGCTAGCCCCTGTTCTGGAACTTTCAGCCAGGCACTGATCCTTTCACTTTTGCTTAAATTACTGTGAGTTAGGGTTTCTGACTTTTAAAACCAAGAGTCCTAATGAATTCCTCACTGCAAACAGCTAGGTAAGAGACTTGAAGTAGGATACCAGGAGAAATGGAAAGAAAATAGTGGGGTAAGACTGAGGAATTAATAAGGTTAACTACGGTTAGATCAGGAGAGAAGCAGGAAACTGCAATAAGATTAGTAAAGTGATCTTGTAATTGGTCATTTATTCTGTTAATTATTCCAAGTTTCATGGAAATGTTTAAATAATTATGGTATAGTGTAGAAGCCATTGAAAATTATGTTGGCTGTTGCTGAATTTATAGGGCAATTTATGATTTCATGTATCAGGTAATACAGTTCTGTAAGAAAAAAGTCTGTTTATGTATGCAAAGGAAATCATCTAGAATGCTGTGTACCAAGATATTTACAATGCTGGTCTGTCATGAACAGGCTAATGGATGTTAATGTTCATGTGTGTGTCTGTTTTGTTCTGCTTTTTGTTAATGATCATACATTGCTTTGTAATAAGAACAAAATAAAACAGACTTAATTGCAGTCAACAATTATATTTTTCACTGCAATTGAAGAGGTAAGTGCTGATTGTCGGGGATGGGAGTTGCTGACTAGGAGATAGAAAATACCCTTGTAATTAATCGGCTAGTTGAGCTGAACTGGAGGAGAAGGGGGAAAACATGCTCAGATCAGGCTGGAGACTGTTGGAAATAGCCCAAACTATAGGCAGCATAGCCCTGAACTAGGAAAACACAGATAGAAGCCGTTTTTACCTCCTTTCCCCTCTTGAGCTGATGATCATGATAGCAAACTGTGTCAGTTTTCCCCAGAGAAGAACTTTAAACACATTTTGGACCAGGGCCTACCAGAAAGATTTTAAAATAAGTGTGCTGTTTCCTTACTCAGGCGAATCCAGGAGCATGAGTGTCAAAAAGTCCTAACCTCTACAGCTAGCAAGACAGTTCACTCACTGGCTCCTTCGATTTCTCTTTCATGCAGATGCTCAGAATTCATTCATCAAGCCCATACATGGCCCTTGTTGCCTAGCAACATTAGTAGAATTGCTGTGTGTGCTTCTCAATCACTGTGAAGTCTTGTCCTTTATTTTATATAAAAAAATAGAGAGGGCCGAAGGAGAACAAGACTACAGAAAGTCAAGTGAAAAAGAAAATGTCCAGACTCTGTCTTCTAGGTAGAAATGAAATCATAGTGTCTGAGTAATTCAGTCAGAGGAACCTTTTTCGGAAGTAGTTGAGGGCCCACCTGAGGAACTGACTGGCGGATGAAAGTCCCGAGTTAGCCTTCACCCTGAGCAGTCTGCACAAAGGAGGTCCCGGGCACGCAGTGGTTCAGTATCTTCCCATCTACAAGGCCATGGAGCCCCCGTTTGCTCCTTCTCTTGGATAGTTGTGATGAACTGTGTTTTGTTGGAAGGATAATATCATACTAGGGTTGTTCCGAAACCCCTCTAGTTTCCCTTATAGTCCTCCTGGAATTTATAAAGTTTGTTATTTTTAGGTTTTATGACTTCTGGGTGAGTGAGTTCCATTCGTTTGCTTTTCCTAGAGTCACATCTTACTCAGTGGTTTCCACTGTCAGTACCTAAGGTGTATTTTCATGTAGTAAAAAATATCACACTTAACAATTCCTTGAACTGGGAGCACCTGGGTGGCTCAGTTGGGTAAGCATCTGCCTTCAGTTCATGTCATGATCTCAGGGTTCTGGAATCGAGCCCCGTGTTGGGGCCCCCTGCTCAGTGGGGAGTCTGCTTCTCCCTCTCCCCCAGCTCATGCTCTCTCTTGCCATCTTTCTCTCTCTGTATCAAATAAATAAATAAAATCTTTTTAAAAATTCCTTAAACTGTATGCATAAAGGACAGCATATAGGAATAGGGACCAATATGAGAACTAAATAGGGACTAATAATGCACTCTCTCAATAAACCCACATCACCATTTTTTCTAGTGAGAAATCCCTTTTCTTCTCTTGAGAACTGAATGAAGTAGTTGGGTTATAAGCATGATGTTTGAAAATTCAAAAATGCTCATCTTTGATCACCAGAATTACAAGCAGAGTGGCAAGTTTTGTACCCAGTGAAGGACAGGGGGAGCTGAGTCGACTGAAGGGATAGCAGATAACCAGTTCCCTTCTCATTCTTATTTGGGGGCCTGTGATCATTCAGGGGAGTGGTGAGCAGAGTTGTCTCTCTCTCTGAGTAGATGAAGTGAGTGTACGCTGAAACTCCATTGTAAGTAGTGCTTTATTTTTATGTCCAATGTCTTAGCAATTTTTTAAGCAACAAGGACTCTACTTCTATTAGCCAAGGAATCAGTAAATAAATATTCACTCTTAATTTCTGTCTTCAGTACAGAACCAAAGTACAACAAACTTGAAGGGGATCTTGAGTGATAGGAACCAGTCCCCTACCTGACATGAGAAATCCCTTCTGGTATTAACATCCTTAATAGAATGTATCATCCTGATTAGCCAGCCACCGGGGAGTTGATAAGGTTGAATATCAGGCAAGCTTAAGAACCAATAAAATATTAAGTCTGCTGCTTCTTGCGAAATCCTTTTCTATCTTTTGCACAATGTCTTGATTCAGAACACTGTTATCTGTCACCTGGGTGATGGCAACAGCCTTGTCACCGGTCATACCGAGGGACAGAAGGAAACATTCTCCCTTCCTGTGTCTCCTCAGTCCGTTCTGCATACTAGATCTGGAGGGATGTTTCAAAAATGTGACTCCTGTTATGCCACTTCCCTAGTTAAATGCCTTGAGCAGTTTCCCATTGTTCTTAGATTAAAATCCAAACACCTTAACATGACTGCTAAGGATTTCTGCGACTGGCCCCTGGTCTGTCTCTGCCACATCATCCCACTCTCTGCTTTGCTGCTTGCACTTCAGTGCAGGGGCACGACTTGTGTTTTTCTGTTCTAAATGGTGTTTTCCTTGTTCTGGAGAGCATTCTCTGTATCTTTGGCCAGTGGGTTCTGTCACATCTTCTGGGTCTCTGCTTAGATATGCTTTCTTTAGGAAGCTTTGGTGGACCACGGAAGCCTGGATTGGATACCCCTGGAAGGTGTCCCCTTTATATTTCATTGTAACATTTATGATATTATATAATTGCCTGTTGTTGTTTTTTTTCCACAAGGCCTTAAGGTATATGAAGGCAGACACTGTCTTGTTTAACCAAGTTTTTGCACAGCGTATACTCCATAAATAAATGTCAGATAAGCCAGGTTTTCAAGTTGGGCTCCAACACAGCTTCACTTGCCTCTTGGTAAGACAGCTCTTCATTGGGGTGCCTGGGTGGCTCAGTGGGTTAAGCCTCTGCCTTCAGCTCAGGTCATGATCTCGGGGTCCTGGGATTGAGCCCCGCATCGGGCTCTCTGCTCAGCAAGGGAGCCTGCTTCCTCCTTTCTCTCTCCGCCTGCCTTTCTGCCTACTTGTGATCTCTGTCTATCAAATAAGTAAATAAATAAAAAATCTTTAAAAAAAAGACAGCTATTCATTCATACAAGACTACATAGACTATATTTTGGGGCAGAGTGTAGACCTTGGGGGTATGATCCAGATTATATAACTTTTTAGTTGCAGTTAGACAAGTCGAGAGTAATGGTCTGGGATTCTGGGACATTTTTCATCTTAGCTTTCACCCTCCAGGATTCTGACTGGAATCCACTAGGAATCACGGACTTCGCAAGATAAGACTTTGCCAAGTTAACTTCAGAAGTCTAAATAAAGAATTTCCATGGTGTCTTCATTTCCACATTAACTCTCCTAAAAACTCTAGCCATTGGATCAAGTGTGGGGTTTTATCCATGGGGCTTAAATTATGTTTAGACTCTAACTGCAAACCCAGTAAGGAAGAGAGAAAAGAGAAGCTTTTCATGGTACCTCCAACACAAGTATCCTTACTGTGACTGAGCCATCTTGGATGACTCAGTCACTGTGGCCAGAGAAATTTGGTTCTCTCACTGGCCAGACCTGTGCCACAGGCTCCATCTCTGGAAGCAGAGACCCAAGAGAACACATGGGAGAGCATCGTGGCCGTATTGGACTCCCTGGGTCCACGTGACCCTGATACCCATTTGAACCAACACCCTTTACTGTAATTATGTGAGATATTTCAGTGAGTCTCTATATTGTCTGAGCTATGAAATGGAATCAGTATAGTGAAACCTTATTTTACATAGAGATTTAGAGTTTAGCGAACGCTTTCCTTCTATCTTCTCATTCAATATTCAAGGTAACGAGCCATCTTCTTCCTTGCGCTCCTACCCAGCTGGCCCAGGGAAGTGGTGGACGATATATTATTTTTGGAACACTGTGCCTGTGGTACCAAATGTTTTTATGATAGTTGCAGCTATCTGAGTGATGCCGTGTTTTGTATTTGTAGCCTTCTCTATTGTGTAAGTGGCATTATCATCTTGTTAAGATGTCAGCTTTGTTAAGGTGTTTTTGGAACCCCTTCAAATGAAAATTCTATTATAAAGCCAAAGAAAACATCAGGAGGACTAAGCAGTGACATATTAGAGAAGACAAATTGGAGGAAGAGCCTGATGAGAAAAGTATATGTGTTTAATTAACTATTTTTAAGGGAATTATTTTACTGAAGTATAAAATACACTGAGAAAAGTGGCCGGATAGGAATATACCTAAATTTCCCCAAAATGAGAATATGTAACCAATGTTACAACTTATGAAACCAATACCCAGATCAAGAAATAAAATATTACTAACACTCCAAATGCCTAATCACTACCTCTCTCCAGAAAAAGGAACAATTATCCCAACACCTGACATCATAAGTTAGTTCTGAATTTCATATAATGGGCAATTTTGATATTTTTCCTAATGAAGTTTTTGTTCAAGCATCTCCTTCTACATTCTGGATTAAAGTCCCCTTTCCCCCCTAATATATTATTGTAAATACCTTCTGCCACTCCCTTAAAGTGACTTTTGATGACTAGAAGCTCTTCAAAATGTAATATATAATCCAGTTTATCAATGCCTTCTTTTATGGTTGGTAATTTTTTTTATATCCTATTTAAGAAATGGTCTGTTATTTGAAGGTCAAAAAGACATGCTCCTAAGTCTTCTCATAGAAACTTTATTACTTTATAGTTCATTTCTAGATTTATAATTCATTTGGAATTGAGTTTTTATATAGTGTGTGGTACAGGTTAGGATGATTTTTTTTTTCCAATATGGTTCTCTAATTGACCCAACAACATTCATTGAAAAAGCCAATTTCTGCCATTGTATTCAGTCTTCTGATTGATTTTAACTGATGATTGTGTGAGGGTCTGTTTCTGGACCCTATTCTGTTCCTTTGGTATGTTAGTCTAGTCTTATGCTGACAGCACAGTGCCTTCATTAATATGGTTCAAGGTATTTGATGACATGTAGAAATAGAACTAATTTTTGAAATGGCTTTGTATCCAGCAAATTTGCTAAATTCTTTGTTTAGTTCAAGCAATTTGTTTTCAGATTATTTTGTATTTTCTACATGTACAACCAGATTTCTTTGCAATTAATGACAGTTTTGCTTCTTTCATTCTAATCTTTGTGCTCTATCTTCTTGCCTTATTATACTGGCCGGGACCTCCAGGGCACTGTTGAGTAGAAGTGGTGAAAGAGGACATCCTTCCTTGCCTTCTTCTTGGTCTTATGGCAGACCTTTCACTGTTTTTCTATTAAGCATAATGGTGTGCAGAATTTTATAAGATGTTCTTTTAGATCAAGATAGTTCCCCTCTATCCCTGGTTTGCTAAGAGGTTTAATTTTTTAATCCTGAATGGGTGTCACATTTTTAAAAATGCTTTTTTTCTGAGATGATGGTGTGAGTGTTCTCCTTTCTATGTGGAGAATTACACTGATTTATGTTGCACTGTTAAACTAACCATTCATACTAGAGCAGTAGATCTGAGGAGCATATCTATGTCTGTAGAAGAATACATAACTTTCATTTGTTTTACATTGTTGCGTTCCATTTGGTAATATGTTGTTTAGGATTTTTGAATTTATATTTATGAGATACATTGGTCTATTATAATCATCTTTCTTGGGATGTCCTTTCAGATATTGCTACCAAGGGCACTCTGGTTTTTGTTCTCTAAGAGTTTCCTTCATTTCTTAAATGTTTCGAAGAACTCACCTGTTAAGTTTCCTGGCTGGGCCTGGAGATTTTGTGGGAAAGTTTTTGGTTATAGATTAAGTTTTCTTGAGTAGACATGGACTACTTAGATTTAGTAAATTTCTTATTGAGTGGATTTGGTAAATTATGGCTTTCTAGGCATTTATCTATTTCATCTAAATTTGGAATGTGCTAGCATGAAGTTATTCATATTATCCTTCTTTTACCTTGGTAAGGTTTGTATATACTCTCTGGTATGTTCCTTTGTTATTCCTGACACTAGTAAATTGAGCCTTATCTCTTTCTTAAAATTTTTTAAATAACAAGTCTAGGTAGGGTCAATTTTATTAGTCTTTTCAAGGAAGGAAGTTTTGGTTTGTTAACTTTCTGTATTGTTTGTTTTAAATTAATTTCTGCTTCAGCTTTTCCTATTTTCCTCAGTCTTTCTTTGGGATTAACTTGTTCTTATTTTTCAAACTTTTTAGGTGACTAGATAATTTAACAAGCTTTTTTAAAATGTTATCAACAATTTTTATAACGTTTGCATTTAAGGTTATGGATTTCCCTTCAAATGCTGTTTTGTTTGCTTCACACAATGATTAATACTTCATATTTTAATTATTATTCAGTTCAAAATACTTTTCAACTCCCATGTTGTTTCCTTCTGTGAGCCACGGGTTATATAGACCATAGCTTAATATCTAAATGTTTACAAATTTCCTAGTTATTTTATTATTGATTGCTAGCTTAATTCCACATGGTCAGTGAATTGCTCTGAATGATTTCATTTTTAAAAAATTTTCTTGACATATATTTTTGGCCAGCATATGGTCAAATTCATTAAATTTCCATGTGTACTTGGAAAAAAAATGTTCCGTGATTCTTGGGTACAATGTTCTGTGTGTCATTTAGGCCACATCTGTTAATCCAGATTCTCTACCCTTATTGATTTTTTGTCTGCTTTTTCTATCAGTTCCAGAGAATGTGTGTTAGTCTCCCACTTTGATTGCGGACATGTCTATTTTGCCTTTCAGTTTTGTCCTTTTTTTCATGTTTTGAAAATATGTTATTAAATATATAAAAATTTGTAAAGACTGTATCTTCCTGGTGAATTGACACTTTTGTCACTTCGAAATATCCCTTTTGAATAAATGAAACAAGATGGGATTGGAAGGGAGACAAACCATAAGAGACTCTTAATCTCACAAAACAAACTGAGAGTTGCTAGGGGGAGGGGGGTAGAGAGAGGGTAGTGGGGTTATGGACATTGGGGAAGGTATGTGCTATGGTGAGTGCTGTGAAGTGTGTAAACCTGGCGATTCACAGACCTGTACCCCTGGGGCTAATAATACATTATATGTTAAAAAATAAAAATAAAAATAATAAAAAAAGAAATATCCCTTTTTACTGCTGACACACTAGTTCTGGTCCTAAGTTTATCTGGTTATATATTACAATAATGACATCAGTTTTCTTACATATGTTCGTATTTTACTTGTGTCCTTATATTTAAACTATCCTTATATAAGCAGCTTATAGTTTTTTTAACCCATGATAATTTTTCCCTTTTTATTGGTGTATTTAAACAAAATTCTAATATATTCGAGTTTATGCCTGTTATATATTAATTTTTACTTTCCAATTGTCCCACCTATTTTATGATTATTTTCTATGCTTTCTTGCCCTACTTTAGACTAATTTATTTTTTGTTATTGCGTTTTCTCCTGAATTTTTAGCTGTGTATTCTTTTAGTGGTTGCCTTAAGGATTGAAATATACATCCATATGTTACTAAGGTTTAATATAAATTTGTAATTTTACCATTTCTCAGACAACCTGAAGTCCTTAAAACCCGTCTCTATTTACCTTCTTCTTTTCTTTTATGTTTTGCTTATTAACGCTACATATATCTTCAACACCACAATACATTATATACCATTTGTCCAGCACAATTTAGCTTCACTCACAGATTCACCCTTCCCATTGCTCCTCATTCCTATCTGCATCCCCGGGTTTTTCTCTGGGCTCATTGTCTTTCACCAAGAGAACTCTCTATCACCTTTAGGGCAGGATCGATGATACTAAATTCTCTGGAATTTCTCTGGAAGTGTTTTATCTTTCTTTCACATTTCTTTCACATTTTTCCTGGATATGAAATGTCTAGGTAGACCGTTTTGTTTTCTGTCAGCACTGCAAAAATATAATTTTGTTGTCTTTTGACTTCCCTAAGTATTGTTCCGGAGTCAGGTTGAAGTCTTCTTGCTCCTGTGAAGGAATGTGTCTATTTTCTTCTCTGGCTATTTTAAAATATTTTCTATTTGTATTTTAAGTTGTTAAATTTTAAAATTTTCTATTGGTATCTTAAGTGGTTTGTACTCATTACTCTGTGCCTAGGTGTGCTTTTACCTTGTATTCATTTTGGTTGGATTCATCGTATTTCTTGAATCTTGGGTTTGAGGTATCTCAGCAGCTTAAGAAATTTCTTTAAATACCACTTTTGCCTCTCCTCTTCACCTTTCTCAGATATTGGTTGCATTTATGTTAGACTTTTTTGGTGTGTCCTATCTACCATGCTAATTTGTGTGTGTTCCATACTGGTTTTTATCTCTGTGATTAACTCAGTGTACATTCTTCTTACCTATCTCCCTAATTTTTTTGATGCTTTCTTTGTCCATATTGCATCTGCTATTAAATCCATCTACTAAGTTCTTAATTTCAAAAATATATTTTGATGTTCTAGAATTTTCATTTTAGTTCTTAAAGTATTTTAAAATTTTCTTGTGAAATTCTGTCTATCCTGTCATCTGTTTTTTTTCCAACATGTTAATTATAGTCATCTTAAAGCCTATGTCTTATAATAACTGCAGTGTCTGAATGACCCACCAGTGATCCATTCTACCATTCAATGTTAATTTTGTTACCAAAGGAAGACCAGGAGGCAGGCAATCCCAAAGAAGTCTGCCACACTCCTAAAAAGTAGGTTTATTTTAAGTAGAAGGGGATGTGGTCAGAATCTATTTAACAACAGTTTCTATAGTATCTACTATGTAGCAAGATGCTTATTTGTATTTTTTAAATTTTATTTTATTTTTTCTGTGTTCCAAGATTCATTGTTTATGCACCCCACCCAGTGCTCCGTACAATACATGCCCTCCTTAATACCCACCACCAGGCTCACCCAACCCCCAACCCTCTCCCCTCCAAAACCCTCAGTTTGTTTCTCAGAGTTCAGTTTCTCATGGTTCATCTTCCGCTCCAATTTCCCCCAATTCACTTTTCCTCTCCTTCTCCTAATGTCCTCCATGTTATTCCTTATGTTCCACAAGTAAGTGAAACTGTATGATAATTGACTCTCTCTGCTTGACTTATTTCATTCAGCATAATCTCCTCCAGTCCCAACCATGTTGATACGAAAGTTGGGTATTCATGCTTTCTCACAAGGAACTTCTTTAAATGCTGAGCTACATGGCTCGGTGGTCTTACCAACAACTGACCTTCACTGATTTCACTTATTTTGATCTCAACTTCTGGCCTTCTGTGTATTACCTTCCTATCCCATTTCTGTACTGTAACCCCGCCCCCCCGAACCCCATTCCATCCTACCCCCAACCTATCGTTCTTTCATTGTCTCCTCATTCTTTCTGCCTAACTGATCCCACCTACTCTTGTCTTGGTCCTACTGCTTCCTCTTAATCTTAGAAGTGTGCTGGACATGGCCTGATGGATACTCTCATGTAACTCGTCCTCTGCCTCCAGTGATATTTATTAGAGAGCTTTGAATGTCTGGGTGAGAGCTGGACTTGGAACAGTATAAGGTGAAAACCAATCAAGGGTTGAAACTGGGGAGGTTGAAGTCTGCTTTGGGAAGATGAGTCAGGATTACTTGTTAATGAGTTAGTGGTAATCATACCATTTTAATTAAAAAAAAAAGAGAAAGATTTCTTAGGACATATTCTGAGACTAGTAGGCTGTTTTTGATCACATCCTAAAGGCCTTTCACACATTTTGTGCTTGTCACTTAAAATGGGCATCGGGTAGCTACAATCTATACATTGCCTTGTTAGACTACTGATTAGCATGTACTTAACTACTATGTCCTCAGTTGCTGCTCCAGGTTTTAATAGAAGCACAAATACCATATGTTGCAATAGATTTGCGGCCACAGACTTTGATTGGAAGTCTGTGGGCTTTTGGTTGGTGTCTGAGCCAACTGATCTTCTGTACTATATTTTTAACTAACACGGAGAGATGAAAACGCGATGTTGCAATGATTATTAGTCACAGCAGTAAATAAGTGTGTCACTATTGTGGCTCCTCATGCAGCCCACAGTTTTATGGATTTTCATCCTTACGAATAGGTTGTATCATTTTTAGAATTTATAATATTGAAATTGGAAAATATTTGTAAAACAATTTTTTGAGGATGCCGGAGGGTGGAGAGAGGTTATGGAAAATCTAGAAATTATCTCTCACACCTCCTGTAAAGGGACAGAAAAGGACAGATTGAATTATTCATTACATTGAGAATTCACAGTAATCGCTCTCAGCCAGCTAATTCATATAGAATGGTCGATGTGTCAATCTTATCGGGCCAATAATTAACATAATGATATCATTACAAGTTAAAGCAACCCAAATACAGATATGCCTCCCTTTTTTTAAGTTGGAGTTATGCCACTTCACTTTTGCAGAAGATCTGCGTTACTTTTCGGTTTCCCTAACCAGAAGAAATCCTACAAGGATTACGGTTTTTATGAAAAAAGGCAAAAAGCAAAAACCCCGTTCAGTGTTGGTTTTGCAGCAAGTCCCATAGGAAGGCAGCATGCATGGACAGCTGGACAGCAGTAAGGGGCGCCACCAAGAGCATTTGAACTTATGGAAGTTTTTATAAGAACGCTCTGCCTTTGGATAGTGATGGAAACCTGTATATGGAAATTTCAACCGATTCAAGTATTAGTTAATTGTATTGTAGGATATTTGAACACCTTTCCTGTGTTTGGGACATTTTTTGTGTCTAGTGGGTAGAATTTATCCTGTGTCCTGGGGGCTATTCAGGCTTGTGTCAGTGAAGTGTTTGGAAGAGAGGAATGTGATGGTGCAGATGCCATGGGAAATCCATTTTCTGGCTTTGGGAGAGAGCAGAGGATCTGGCTTTGGAGGACAGTCAACGGGATATTGGCTGTGATGCCTACTCCAGAGTCCAGAATGTGAGCTGTGGCATCTGTGCCCAGTGGAGTGGTGGTGGTGGTGGTAGTGGTGGTGGTGGTGGTGATGGAATTTTCTCTGGAGCAGTCCCATAATGTTTGAGTGTTTTTCTGGTTGGGTTGACTCCAACCTTGACTCTCTGATCTTTTTAGAGATTCTAGAACTTTCTAATGTCCTTTAATAAATGTCTTCTCTGCCTAAATTACAGAGGATTTTTGCTATTTGCAACCAGAAATACTGATTAATACCCCCTGTATGATCCCATTGGTTTAAATAAATTGTTTGTACAGAGAAAACATAACATTGGTTATTTGTTCCAGGTGGGATTTCTGGAGGTTTCCATCTTTTTTTGTGTTTGCTTTTCTTTAGTTTTGTAATTTTCTGCAACGAACAACCATCTCTTATGCCACAGCTTCTGGGGAACATCCATGGGAAAACTTGTTACTTTATAGCCTTAGTTCCTTTGTGGAACATGAGAAATGAGAAATCCTACTGGCTTTCTGAGATTGGGTTGAAATTATTGTAAAAAATAGGACCTATAGCCATAGCACTTGATGGAGACTTAGGAGATCAGGGTTCATGCCACTTTTGCCTCCAACTGATTGTGTGGCCTTGAGTATATAATTGCGTTTTTGGGTTTCCAAATTCTTCCATTTGCACAGTGACTTGGTTGGGGTAGATCAATGACATTTAAATTTGCCTCTGTGTAGCCTTTTTGTTTCTGGTGAAGTAGAGAAGGATTACATCTATCTAGGGCTACAGAATCCTACACCTTAAAATAAGCTAAAGGAAATCCACATATATGTCTTGCATATTGGATTTCTAAGTTTTCTTTGAAAAAGTTTCCTGACTAGTAACAAGTTTGAGAATCTATGGAGCTAAATTATCCTTAAGGTCTCTTTTAGCTCCAATATTCTATGATTTCATTAGTTTTCCCACTGAATTGCCTCTACTATTACCAGGTAGTTTTACACACACACACACACACACACACACACACACACACACACCACAGAGTTACAGAAATCTGAACTGGAAAAGGCCTTTTTTTTTTTAAAGATTTTATTTATTTATTTGTCAGAGAGAGAGAGAGCAAGAGAGCGAGCACAGGAAGACACAGTGGCAGGCAGAGGCAGAGGGAGAAGCAGGCTTCCTGCGGAGTAAGGAGCCCGATGTGGGACTTGATCCCAGGACGCTGGGATCATGACCTGAGCCGAAGGCAGCCGCTTAACCAACTGAGCCACCCAGGCGTCCCGGAAACTGCCTTTTTAGCATCATTCTATTACTCTTATAATTTCTGATTATATCATCTAAGAAGCTAGTTCTTTGAGTTCACTTGCGTTAAGACAAGCATTTATCTGCTTGTGAGGATTCTATTATTACATTGGTCATTGACAGTATGTTTATAGGACATAAAATATATTGTTAGAAATATATATGATTTTGTGGTGGAATATAAGCAAATGAGTATAATTCCACTAATCTTAAAAAGCAGACCTTTGGGGACGCCTGGGTGGCTCAGTTGGTTAAGCTGCTGCCTTCGGCTCAGGTCATGATCCCAGCGTCCTGGGATCAAGTCCCACATCCGGCTCCTTGCTTGGCAGGGAGCCTGCTTCTCCCTCTGCCTCTGCCTGCCTCTCTGTCTGCCTGTGTTCACTCTCTGGCTCTCTCTCTCTCTCTTTCTCTCTCTGAGACAAATAAATAAATAAAATCTTTAAAAAAAAAAAAGCAGACCTTTGTTGTTGACTATTACTTAATATGCTTTAACTATTAAGCATAATGAAGAAAAACAGTTTCATCAATAGGAAAGGTGTGAAAATTCATGCTGACAAGTTGGCACCTGAACTTTATGGCTCAGCTTATAATTTTTCTAAGATATTCAAAATATATTCTGGGGAATTGTAGTAGGTTTAAAATTTAGTATGAACGAGGAATTGGTCATTTGGAAGTATTGAAGGGAAGTTGGTAAGAGATAAATAAAGCCTAAAATGAATCAGACTATCAATGACCTTGAAGTTCATCTTCGATTTTGGGTTTTATTTTGAAGGTGGCATTGGAGGGACACTAAAGGTTTGTTTTTGTTTTTTTTTAAGATTTTATTTATTTATTT
Source organism: Mellivora capensis (assembly GCA_004024625.1). Lineage (NCBI taxonomy): Eukaryota > Metazoa > Chordata > Mammalia > Carnivora > Mustelidae > Mellivora > Mellivora capensis. The sequence continues at coordinate 573 of PISX010007978.1, read as the reverse complement.
GACAGACAGAGACCACAAGTAGGCAGAGAGGCAGGCAGAGAGAGAGAGGGAAGCAGGCTCCCCGCTGAACAAAGAGCCCGATGCGGGGCTCGATCCCAGAGCCCTGGGATCATGACCTGAGCCGAAGGCAGAGGCTTCAACCCACTGAGCCACCCAGGCGCCCCACACCAAAGGTTTTTAAGCAGAAGGGTGACATGATCAGATTTGAATTTTAAAAGACCAGACTGGTTGCAGTGTAGATAATGAATTAGAGGAGGTCGAGTCTTGAAGTCATGTCAAGCCGAGGGAGTAACTAGGAGGCTTATTTCATGTATGAGATAAACAAACAAACAAACAAACAAAAACCCCACCAAAAGCAAACAAACAAAAAAACTAAGTTAGTTTCATTAGAGATGGACAGAAGTAGATATTTCCCAGAAAAAATAAAGACATAGAAGCTGTAGGACTTACATATTTGGATGAAAGAATAAGAAAATATGAGGCATTAAGGATAGTGCTATGTTAGTTTCTTCACTAGTTGTCTAGAACAAAATCCGAAGGAAAAGTAGATTCAGGAATACGTGATAAAAATCC
>PISX010007977.1:12268-85336 GCA_004024625.1 Mellivora capensis | reverse complement strand
TGATCTATTACTGAGAGAGGTGTGTTAAGATCTCCTACTATCAATGTATTCATATCAATATGACTCTTTATCTTGATTAATAGTTTTCTTATGTAATTGGCTGCTCCCATATTGGGGGCATAGATATTTACAATTGTTAGATCATCTTGGTGGATAGTCCCTTTAAGAATGATGTAGTGTCCTTCTGTATCTCTGACTAGTCTTTAGTTTAAAATCTAATTTATCTGATATGAGAATTGCTACCCTGGCCTTCTTTTGAGGCACATTGGCATGAAAGATGCTTTTCCATCCCTTCACCTTCAATCTGCCGTGTATCCTTAGGTTCGAAATGGGTCTCTTATAGACAACATATGGATGGGTCCTATCGTTTTATCCAATCTGCAACCCTGTGTCTTTTTATGGGCGCATTTAGACCATTCACATTGAGAGTGATTATTGATAGATACGTTTTTATTGACATCGTGTTACCTTTGAAGTCTTTCTTTCTGTAGATTATCTCTATATTTCTGTTCAATGATATTCTTAGGATTTTTCCTCTTTTATAGAACCCCCCTTAATATTTCCTGCAGTGTCAGCTTGGTGGTCGCATACTGTTTTAAGCCTTGCTGGTCTTGGAAACTCTTTATCTCTCCATCCATTTTCAATGTCAGTCTTGCTAGATAAAGTATTCCTGGCTGCATGTGCATGTTCTTCTCATTTAGTGCCCTGAATATATCTTGTCAGCTCTTTCTGGCTTACCAGGTTGCTGTGGACAGGTCTGACATTATTCTGATGGGCTTTCCTCTGTACGTAAGGAGCTTCTTTGTTCTAGCTACCTTCAAGAGAGTTTCTCTAGAATTATAATTCCTCATTCTTACTATCAGGTGTCTTGAGGACTTTCAAGAATCTATAATCTTGGGGGGGGACTCTTCTGCCTCTAGTACATGAACGCTGGTTCTATTCACAAGATTGGGAAAATTTTCATGAAGAACTTGTTCCACTGTATCTTCTAGACTTCTTTCTTTCTCCTCCCCTTCAGGGATTCCAATAATTCTGATGTTGGAACGTTTCATAGCATCATTTATTTTCCTAATTCTGTTTTCATGGCTTCTAAGCTGTTTGTTCCAGGCTTCCTCCTGATCCTTTCTCTCTATCTGTTTGTCCTCCAGATCACTAATTCTATCTTCTGTCTCAGTTACCCTAGCTTTTAGGGAATTTAGATTAGATTGGAACTCATTGAGAGCATTGTGAACATCATCCCTGGTGGCTTTCAGTTCTGCCCTAACATTGTGAACATCATCCCTGGTGGCTTTCAGTTCTGCCATAATCAATTCCGTTTGGTCATCCATGGCTTTCTCCAACTTAGCTATTGCCTGGATAATTGTTAGCCTGAATTCCCTTTCTGACATATTGTCTATGTCAGTAGCCATTAGCTCTGTTACAGAAGGCCCATCCTCTGAATTTTTCTTCTGTTGGGCATTCCTCCTCCTAGTCATTTTGGTGAGAGTTGGCTGAATGGTTGTGGCTGGATATATCGACCTTGGCGCAGTCAAGGTGCACCCTGGAATGCTTCTGAGCAATCAAGAGTCCCCACGCAAACGAAAGAAAAAAAGAAAGTGGGAAAGAAGAAAAAAAAAAAAGAGAGAGAGAGAGAGAGAGGAAAAAGAAAGATAAAAGAGAAGGCTCAGTCCAAATGGGCCCCAAGGTAAGGTTTGTGAAGTATACAAACAAAAACAGACAAACAAAAAGACTGATAAAAGTATATGACAAGAGAAGAAAAAATATATACATATATATGTAGAAGCAAAACAAACAAACAAACAAAAAAAGAACCTCGTCAAAAAGAACTCCAAGTATAAAATTTATATACTACCAGGACAAACACAATACACAGAAACACTGGCGGAAGAAAATGAATTATAAATTCTCAGTGTGGGAGAGGAAGGTTATTTTGATTCTTCCTGGATGCATCTTGATATCTTTGTTAAAGGACTCAACTTTCCTAAGTTAACAAGGAATTAAAAATTGGTTTACCTATAGGGGTAGCGTTGATTGGGGAAAGGGGATTACCTTGAAGTTTAACTCTGTATGAATATTTAAAAATAAAAATAAAGAACAGAATGAACTAAAGTAAAATTTAAAAAAAATTAAAAAATAGAAAAGCAAAAGAAAAACACAGGTATATGTATCAAAAAGTTCAGGTTGAAAGGTTATTTTGGAATTTGATGTACTGGACATCTCACTGTGATGGTAAATAGGCTAAAAAATATCTATATAAAAAATAAAAAGAAAAAATTTAAAAATGAACCAGAATAGTGGGAACGAATTAAAAATAAAAGTTGTATCTATGAAGTAGTGGTGGTTGTTCTCTTGTCATTTTTGTTTGTTTGTTTTTTTGTTTGTTTGTTTTCCTGGTTGGCTTTCTGGGGGAGGGGCCTGCTGCGTGGGTTTTTAGGCAGTGTTTCCTGAGTTAAGTCCTCCCACCCCTCTCAAGGGGGTGGGCTCTGAGGAAACCGGTTTTTCAGGCTTTTGTTCTCTGGAGGTTTTTATGTTTGTTCATTTGTTTTCTCTCCCCTTGGTGGCTCTTGATGGGTTTTGGAGGTTTAGAGGAAAGCAAACTGCACCCAGACCTCCCTCCCAGAGAGAAGCCTCAGTCTGTTCCCCTCCGGGTGCTGCAAAGCACATAAGTTCCCCCTCAGCCACTGGCAGAGCACGTTCCCAGTCACGGTCCCTGGGGACACAGGAACTCCTGCTTATATCCAAAACCACAGCAGTGGCGGCTGTCTGGGCAGCTCTAGACCGCCAGAGAGGTTCCAAGCAGTGATCGCACACTGAGATTTTCCTGCTGGCCTGGGCTGGGAGCGCTCAGATTTTCCGGGTCTGAGAGCACTGGGCTGGCGCTTCCTCTCACCTCTCTCAGGGGAGGGTGTGGGGCGCATCTCAGGCTCTGATTGCACGGCAGGGCACACGCATGGGTAGTGCAAAAAGGCTGTGTTTCTGCCAGCTGCCGAGGTTCCCAGGCCTTCATGGGAGCCGCACCCCACGTGCCTTTAGGCACTCTCGCTCGGGGCTCTGGGACCAAGACCTGGTTTCTCGCCGCACTCTCTCTGGCTCAGCCCCAGGGGTGGTTGTCCTCCGTCCGGGGACTTAAGCCCCTGTCCCTACCTTCCTGATACCATCCTGATTCCCACACCTAACCGTCCTGATTCCCACAATTTCCCCCCATGATCCTTTGCTCTTTTTGAGTGCTTTCTACCAGACTCCAAGTTAATGCTGGTTCCCAGTTGTAGGGCACTCCTGTATTGGGTTATTACTTTCCAATGGGTCACTTCCGGTGGCTCCCTCCTCCTTTTGTTTATCTTCCGATCCCAGTCCGATGTTCCCACTCTGCTTTACCTGCCCACTGGCGTCTTCTGCCCCCGTAGAGATCCAGACGTGTAGAATTCTAATCTCAGGCTGATTTCATGGGTAATCAGAGTTCCTTGGTAGGTAATCAGCTCACTTTAGGGCACAGGTTGAAACGGCGCCTCCTCCTAGTTCCCCGCCATCTTGTCCCCCTCCCCTATGGTATTTAACATAATGAACTATGAGCTTTTCTTAGGTGTGATGTCACATTTCAACAAATAAATAAAAACAATTTTCCCCAACTGAGGATGCTCAGTATGACTGCAGTATCTGTCATAATGGTCTTGGAACAGAAAGCTAAGGGCGGCAAAGTATATATCTGTTATAGGCTGAGTTGTGTCTTTCAAAAAGATATGCTCCAGTCCTAACTCCCAGTGCTTATGAATGTGACCTTATTTGGAAATATGTCTTTGAAATATGATCAAGTTAAGATGAGATCATACTGAATTAGGGTAGGTCCTGATCCAATATGACTAGTGTCATTTTAAGAAAAAGGAAATTTGGATACAGAGACACATAAGGAAAAAGCCACATGAAGACGGAGGCAGAGATTAAAGTGATGAGTTGACAAGCCAAGGAACTCAAAGGATTGCCAACCAGAAGAAGCTCAGAAGCAGTAAAAGGATCCTTCCCAAGGGTAGGTGTGGCTCAGATGGTTAAGAGTCTACCTTTGGCTCAGGTCATGATCTCCAGGTCCTGGGATGGAGCCCCATGTCAGGTTCCCAGCTCAGGGAGGAGTGTGTTTCTCCCTCTCCCTCTGCCTTGCCTCTCCTACTGCTTGTGCTCTCTCTATCTCTCTCCCTCAAATGAATAAATAAAATCTTAAAAAAAAAAAAAAAAAAAAGGAAGGATTCTTCTCTAGAGCCTTTGAGGAGAGCATGGCTTTACCAACTCCTTTACTGGGGATTTCTGACCTTTAGAACTATGAGAGAGTAAATTTTTTTTTTAAGCCACAAAGTGAGTGGCTTTGTTTCAGAAGTCTTAGCAAACTAAAACCACCTTGATTTTAATTCTTGGCATAAAGCAGATCATAATAATAATCAAGCAGTACCACAAATGACCACGTATGGACTAGAGCTTTGCCTCTTGTGAATATAAGATTGCAATGTCCAGACAATAAAATTATATTCCCTGCATAAGGAGTGAACAGGCTGAAAATTGAATAAGTAGCACAGTAGCTATGAGGGCAATTTAAGCTCTTCAAAGGCACTGCCAGTTTCTCACACTTGAAAGCTTACTACAGACACACACAAAAAGGTAAGGATCAGTGAGAGAGGGTGTCAAGGACAACCATATGCCTAAAACATTCTGAAACAACAGTGAACAACAGGAGTCAATGAAGCATTAAGTGCTAAAAAATGTGGCTCTATCTATAAAACCCCCAGAAGTCCATGGCAAATGGGAGATCAGTGACCAATGGTGGTGTCATGGATAAAATGTGAAGTATGGGTTTGAGAGTAGTGAGGTTACTGACCTGACCCTGAAGAGAGTACCTATAAGTAACTAAGCAGGGATATTAACATTTCATTTTTTCTAATCTAGTTATTGTAGGTAGGACATCCTGAAAAAGACACTGAGACCAAAATTTGCATGAAGGGGAGGTTCTGGTGAGTACTCTGGAGAACAACATTTCTGAAGGTGAGAGAGGCAAGGCTCAGCTGAGGAAGAAGTTGAACTGCCACTCAGCTAATTAAGATAGCCCTTTAGTATTATGCTTCCTTGAGAAAAAGGAACTGGGGCCTTTTCACTCCTGCCTCAGTCAAACAGGTATTGGATGTGGGCCACCACAGGGATGGGGATGAACCCTTAGGAAAGAGGCTTTTTTTGACTGAGAGCGATTACTAAAGAGGGTCTCAGCTGAGAGCTAATGGCCACCACTACTCCAGGTAGCTGAGAATGAGTAAGTACTTCAGTCTAGCAGGCAGCATTTGGATGACTCCCTTTTCCCTTTCCACAAGGAGTTTCGGCCTCCTTACAAGAAGTTATGGGCAATAAGAGGAAGCTATATAATTAGAAATAAAAAAATCAATATCTGAAAATAATACTAAGGCAAATAAGCCAATACTTGTAAATGTCACTGCAATTTAAGAATATGGCACCAAACTTCCTGGCAGTCAGGGTAAAAAGGGAAATGGACACAAATCTTATAAGGTGGAACAGAATGACATAAAAGGATAATGCCCTCAACAGCACTTTCTTTATAGCACATACGATAGTACATTTTACATAGTTGTTCTTTGTAAAAACTGGGAGAGAGGGCATAAAGATAGAAATCTGTGAAGGTTTTCTTTCCTCTAAAGTACAAGATAATGTAGACCCAATATGCAGAATTCTGGTGCCAAAGTTAAGGTCTAAGTTAAGGCTTGACCTCAAATTTGTAGAGGTATCCATGTACCTCTTGGCCTCTTGAGGATTAAATAATGTCTCCTCCAGGCAAAATTTTCCATAGGAACAGACTCCTGAAACTTTTTAACCTATAGGACCTACAGCAGGACTTGGTCCATTGTAGAGACTCAGATATTTGTTGAAAAAGTGAATAAGCAATATGAGTCTCTCAGACTGATAAACAGATAGTCTAAGAGTGTGTGCATATGTGTGTGTGTGTGTGTGTGTTTTATGAGCAAGTATGGAGTTTCAAAGATGATTTTAATACAAGTTGGAATGTAGACAAGCAGAAGGCAGAGTAAGGAGGAATAATTTTGATGGAACAGAATTATAGAAGACCTTGAAAAGCCGTCAAAGAGATTTAGACTTGAAGGCATAAAAAACAGGGAGCCAATGAGGTTTCTAAGCAGGGCACAAGATAAAAGCTTTGTCTGAAATAAATGATCTTGGCAGTGGAAAAAAACACAAATTTTTCCATCAAACAAGTTGTTTTCAACAAGGGCTGTTTAATTTAACATTTTATTTTTGAAGTAAATTTAGTCAAACCAGTTTTTCTTGTGGACAAAATTAATTTTAGGAAACTTCTTTCTTTATTATGAAGTTTTTTTTTTTTAATTTGGAAGTATAAATATATTTAAAAAGGGAAAAAAATCAAATTATCAAATCATCCCCTAGAGGAATTCATTGCTGACATACTTCGAGACTGACTATAGAGATAATTTGTTACCTGCTTTTCATTTAAATTATATGTGTATTTTTCATGTTATTGAAAACTCTTCAGGAACATAATTTTAACAATTTTGTAATATTCACTTACATGAATTGTTCAAATGTACTTAACCATTTCTGTACTGTTTAAAGTTTAAGTTGTTTTCATACTTTAATATTTTAATTTCTATACTTTAAAAGCTACTGACTCAATAAGTATCCTGTGCATAAATCTTCATGAATATTTCAGATTATTTCCTTAAAATATTTCTCAGAGGGGAACGACTAGTTTAGAAAACATTAACATTTTGATATACACTTTTTAAATGTTTCCCCCCAAAAGGTATATCAATTTCAACTCTCTCTGCTAGTATATGAGTATACCACTTTTTTATATAGTCATCAGCATGAGGGAGTTCTATTAAAAAGAAAAATATTACTGATTACATAGTTGCATCATGGCTTTAAATTTCTTTCACTTCCAATGAATTTGATCATTTTACTCAAATATTTATTATCCATTTTTTGTTTTGTTTTTTACTTTGTAAATTCTCTTCTCATTTCTCTGCTATTTAACTCAAGATTTTAGCAATGATTTTTTTTTTCTCACAGGTCTTATAGAAGTTTATTATATCATAAAGCAATTAAACTATTGCATGTTGTATTTGTTGGAAAGATTTATAGAGATAAAAAATAATTTAATTTCTCATGGTGATTTTCCTTTTGTGATATTTTCTATTTCTTTTAAAGTTAAAATGATTTTCATTCCTAGATTTGACAGTGATTCACTTTTACTTTTTATATATGCTTTAAAAACCTAAATTTTAGAATTCAACTCTTTAATCCATTGGAAATTTCTTTTGGTCTATGGGGTGAAATGATGTATTAGTTAGGGATCATGATTACGAAGAAAAAGTCAGGTGTCCCTGCCACCATCTCTGTCAAAAGATTAAATCTTAGCACCACCCGCTTCTTCACTTACTAGCTTATGACCTACGTCATGAGCTAGTAGATAATAATTTTTGAAGCCAAGGTCAAATGCTCTGATGTACCTTTGAAGGAGGCTGGAGACAGTTCAAAATTTTAACTTTGAAAAGGTGGAATTTATAATGTGGGAAGCTCTCCAAGTATAACAAGGGTGTACAAAAGATGTTGAATTGCCAAAAAATGACAAATGTTGCTATAGATGAGGAAATAAATCAGCCATTGTTTCAAAAAGCCTGCCAATTATGCCAATATAATTTATTAAGTAATCTTTCATTTCTCCATGGATGTGTTATACTTCATTAGAGCATATTAAATCATTATGTCTAGTAGAATGGGTTTCTGGTTTGGGCACAATTTTTAATAGTAGTATTTGGGAAGTTTAATGTAAAATCTAATATAAAGTCTTATATTAAATATAATAATAATAATAATAATAATATATAAGCTAACCGAGAGTCACATATGCACATACACACACACAATGCATACATCCCTTACATCTCTTTATGTAACAATGACTTTCATTTATATGCATCTTGTAATTTTAATTTCTATCTCCTCTATTATGTTATTTAGCCTCCCTTAATCCTCAAATATAGCTAACCATAGTACCCAAAGCCCACTCTTAACCACTGATGTCAGTGTTATCTTCACTTTACAGATGATTAAAGGAAGAATAATCACATCTAATATTGTATATATTATTGACTAATATTCACAGATGAGAAATCCAATCAATTGCCATCCAATGTTAAAAACAACCAGGTGTATAGTTCAGTGGTAATTCTTTCCCCCAGGCAGTTTGTATTCTGGTTCATTCAAAATGTGGAATAGTCATTCTCCTGATTACAAAAGTCACTTAGCACATTCCCCCAATTTGCACCAAGATCACAGAACCAAAATATCAGATGAAAACTTCAGCCCTCAAAAGTTTTACCAAGAATTTTTTGGTAGACTTGTTTTATTTAGTTCTCGTATCTTACCCTTGGGAGTGTAATTAGCTCAATACTTAAATTCTCTTATGGTTCCAATTACAGAAATGATGGTGGAAAAGGGAGTTGAAGGCAGAAATTAAAGACTGCATGTTCTATGGGATTGTGAATGGTGCACATTAAAAGGCTACCTTTAATGAGGGGAAAATAAGGTCTATACTACCTAAGCTAAGAAATAGATTTCCCATATATCGCTGTAGAATAACAGTTCCAATCTACAATGCCTAAGGAGTATGAGGCACCCTTAAGTTCTTTTCAACCCTAAAGAATAGTAACATTATTCTCAGCTTTAAAAAGGAAAACAATGGAACACTTTTTTTTCCAACCAACATGCCCATCTTCAAAGTCCATGTTTTTCCCACCCTTTCAGAGGTCAAAAAAGCAAATGTTTTAACATCCCCTCACATCTCATCTCTTTCCCCATATCTTTGTTACTGATGTGTCCACCTTAGGCATCAATGTGGGAGTCAAGCCTCTTTGTGAGATGTCAGGAACCAGAAAAGCCAGTGATTCCTGACCTTAATGTACAACAATACTAAAATTCCACTTTTATATGAAATATGAAATGAACATGCTGGGAATTTACAAGTTATGGGATGTTGTCAGAGAAAATAAAAATATTGGCAAAAATATTCTCAAAATTCCTATAATTTTCCAGAAAGCATTTCCTAAATTTTGTTATTTATATTAAATTACAAAAATATAAACTAAAATGATGATTTTAGCAATGGTTCATTGGTAACAAGGGTGTATCAATGGAGTATGTCTATTGATGCTCCATCTGCTTCATTCCAAGCTACAAACTCACAGTTCCCATGTACCTGATCAGAACAACACACAGATTAGCAGAACCAGCAGGGAAACCAACATATTTTTCTCCTATCTGGAAACATCATAGGAATAAACAGGAGAAACTTATACAATGCGGAATGTCATTGATAACAACAGGGGCCACAGCCTTTTCCTTGTTCTCCTCACATAAGTTCTCTTTCTTTCCTGATCTCTGAGGAGGGTTACCCTATTTTCAGGCCATAGGCAGTGCAAATGAATTTCATGAAAGAATGCTATGGAAGAGAGATGGAAGAAAGCAAGTCTTAGAAATCTGGAAATGTAGGAGCATAGGAAAGAAAGGGAATTTTCAAACAGGGCTTAAAGTATATGATCCCCTTAAGTATTTGACAGCTCTGAGTCAAGACCAAAATACAGAATTGGGCCAAGTGCCACCATTTTAGGGACTGAACAGAGCATGGCTTTATAAACATAAAATGTAATATTAGCCTCATTCCTGCCAGATTATTAAAGTGTTTTTTTTTAAGATGAATTGGTGAAAGTATTGGAATTCCTACAATGCTTCTGAATGGTAATGTTTTTTAGAGCATTGACTCAGTATCCACAAGTTTGTGACTGTCACTGTTGTTACTTCATTAGTTGTTCACTTCAGCAGAAATTTGGAAGCTGAATAATGCTTATCATGGTGCTATTTAATGTGATAAAGTGACTTACCCTATTATAGTTTTCAAATATAATGTTTAAGTTTTTAATTAAAAATAAAAAACTTAAAAAGTACTGAAATTAGTATTTGAGTAAAATACTATCACTTTTACCCACTAAATAAAAGTTTGCAAATGTTAAAAGAATATGAATTTTTATTAGTCATTAGCCAGTTTGTTGTGTCTATTCCAATGTGGTTTTGGTGAAACAATAGACTGTATATATATATTGAAAAGAAGTCTCTCCTTCACCAAACTCTAGTCTTCTAAATCCTCTTCCCAACTAGGCCTCGACACTTGGACTTCCTTTGTCTTTGCATTGTTTAATTTTAGCGAGAATCCTGCTAAGTCATTTGAACAGAATATTCCATCCTCCATATATGTTCACCCTCCGTATCTAACAAGAGTTTCTTATCCTGCCACCATCTCTGATCTGGTTTCAGCAATAACTATGGTTAGATTGGTTTAGGTGAAATACCCCTTATTTCTGATGTTTCCTCTTAGTAATTTTCCATCCACTAAATCCCAGCCTACTTCCTTATATATAATTCCTACTTTTCCTTGTCGTATTTGGGAGTTGAACCTAATCTTTCTCCCTCAGTGCAATTGTCCCTACAACTATCATGATGGTCCTGAATAAAGACTGTCTTTCTGCCAACAAATGTCATGAATATTTCTTCATTAATAATATTAACTAATCAATTAACTATTTGTATTACTATTAATATCAAGTTTAGGAATAATTTCTACTAAATTATATTTTTGAATCACTTTTAGATAATTTTTCTCTTTTTTTTGTTATATACCTTAGTTGATTTATAGACTGCTCTACTTGTAGAGTTTACTCTCATTATGGGAGAACCATAACTTTTCAGGAAAATCAGCAGTTTCAAATTATGAACAGCATCTTCCTGAATCTTTCACGAAACAACTTCAGATTCACATCTCTTAAACACGAGTATAATGCTTCCACAGTTAATTTTGGAAGACAAAAACAATAAAATCATTTCTGGGTCTGATTAATGAGAAAAAGAATGACAGTTCATTCTCAAAGTTTCCAAACTTGCAGTAGTAAGTACAAATGATAGACCCTGGGAAAGAAACCATCCATAATATAGGGAATCCTAGAAGAATTAATTTTTTTCAAATTATATTGATAATGGGCATTATAAATATGGAAAATTCCCTGCCAGATCATGAGTTGGGGGTATGACTTCAATCGCCATCCCCAAAACACAGCACTTGATTGCACAGATGCACTAGACGAGTCAGAACTAGAAAGAGAGCTTCTTCCTGTAAGAAAATAGAAAAAGCAATCACATGTTACCTAAGTATTCACTGAGTATTTCTGTTGGTCAGCACTAGGTTGAGAGAATGTGGACATAAAGAAGCAACAAAACTCTTGCTCTCAAGGATCTACTTTCCAGTGGGGAAAACAAACAAATATATAAGTATAATGGAGTTCTATTATGAAAGCATTTCTAGGTCAGAACTAGGTCCTTTGGACCTTGAAGAACGCATCATGGTCAATAACGTATTTTCCCCAATTATATGTTGATGCCCCAGACTGACTATTCTAGCTTCATCCAAACAGGTCAAAGTCAACAGAAAAATCCAAAGCAACTTGAAAAAAGTCACATTTTATGTAGGGAAGTGAAGCAGAATTTTTACACATTTCTATCACCTGGTTTTCTTCTGCAGTCAGGTTTTAAAGAAATATGTATTCAGTGCCTAGCATAGCATTATGCTACATAATGAAGGGAATAACAAACAATATAAATGACAGGAATAAAATGTATTAGAATCATATTGATGATATAGGACTTACTTTGAGAGAAACAGATGAAATTATCCAAAGAACCAGCAGAACTGTGTTTTTACAGAAAGAATTTCTGGGGCAAGTATACAAAAACGTAAAATTGGCTAAACATATTTAGGAAGAAAATTTTTCATGAAACATTTAGCCAGGGGATGAGGGGGCTGTCTTTACAGAAGACATGCCAGAACTTTCAATATCCTGGTAACACTACAAATTTCAAAGAAGGGTACATGGCATGAAAAGTTTGTCATAAGAATTTGCTTAAATAATATCATCATTAGTAGATTATTAAGAGTCACAACACTTTGGGAAAGTCAAAGTCACACTAAAAAGTCAAAGTCAAAATTACACTAAATATACTATTAAGTTCTCTCCTTTAGAACTAAGGAGAGATAGCCTTATTCTAACATTCTTCTATTTTTAAGGCACCAAATTAAAGCATAAATTCTTTCTTTGACAAAACTTGGAACAAATTCCTTAGCCTGGGAGATTTTCCCCTCAAACATGAAGAAATATGTGTTAGCTATTTTTGAGTAGTAGGAATGCAAAAAATGTGTATTTTTGAGAATTGGAGACTTTTTTGTCCTTGAATAACTCAAAATTTCTTTGTTCTTCTGAATCAAATTTAGCAAGTAATTAGTGCATAATGAGAACCAGTTGTAGCATCAGACTCTATTTAGCCAAAGTGCATTTAAAAATACATAGGAAGACAGATAATCTGAATTTTCTTTCTAATGATGCTAACCTCATAAATGTTGTTGAAGAATGTATTCATGGGCTCAAAAATCTGTTTTGCTGATTTCCAGAAAGGCCTTGGGGATTAATTTCCTCTCCAAGGTTTGTCCAACAATATATCTGAAGCAAATGGGAGTTTTGAATCAAAGAACAGCAGTAGAGAAGCAGAGAGGGTATCTAACAGAGCGTAGTTAGCTGATTGTTCAAACATCGGCTCACTTGCTAGGTTACTGGCCATGCTCTAACTGCTGAGGGCAATGCTGAATCCTACCAGAATCCTATTCTGGAGACAAAAGTCTCCAGACAAAGAAAATCCATACAAAGCAAATAAATTATAGGCAGAAATTAATCAGTCACAGCCACAGCAAGTGAAGCACAAAGGCTTGGACTATTTTAGCCCTGCCAGAAAGTTTCTAATGAAAGTAAGTGTGACAGTGAGCAGGAGGGATAAGGAGGAAGACATGGTTAGTACCAATGCAGGAGTGTTCTGAATGACAGTCATGGCAGAGTTGGGGTGTGTTAGGGTGTGCCAGCTTCTTTTTCAATAACCACTCAAATTTACCTCTTATGTAAATTGTGAAATTTATTATGAAATTTATTCATAAATATATTTATAATTATATTTATTATGAAATTTACCTCTTATATAAAGTCCAAAGTTTATCACATGTCTTCCCAGCAGGTGATTCAGGGACCTAGGCTCCTACCATCTTATTTGCTACCCTATATTTACAAACAGGGTTATCAGATATACCTGCATGAAGCTACCAAAAAGAGAAAGAGGATGGAGAATAAAAATATGTGGTATTTTATAAGCCAGTCCTTAAAGTGTTGCACTCACTTCTGCTTAGATAAACTAGAACTAGTCGCATGGCCACATCTCACAGCAAGAAAGACAGGGGACCTAAGCCTAGGGACTATATAGCCCAGGAGTATGTCCATGAAGAAGAGATGGATTAGTGCAATAGTGAGGAGAAAAAGCATGTATTTTAGAGGGAAATAGCCTTGCATTCTAAATCCCAGTTCTGTGACCCACTAGATGAAATACAGTGGGCAAGTTACTTAACCTTTCTGAGCACTGACACACATGTTCACTTTCCAATTCATTCCAGCTTCTACATCAAATTTCACAGAGTTTTACAATCAAGAATCAGGTGTGTATGGCAGTTCAGCTTATCTCCAGTGTCTAAGGAATACAAGGTTAATAACTGAATAAAGAGAACAAAGCTGTATAAAGCAGAAGCAGACAAAGACAAAATGGAAGCAGACACAGAAGGCAAAGGAGGGGATAGAGAGGATCAGCTCAACCACCCTCTATCGCTGAACTGTGGAGGTATTCATCCCCACTTTCATTTTCTTGTCACACACCTTCTATGCAAAGTTGACAATCTAGCCTTCCTTCCCTCAAATACACCACTGAAACTCTATACTAATGTGATGGTTCTCAAATTTTAGTGTGCATCGGAATCATCTGGAGAGCTTGGATGAAATGTTAGGCCCACTCACAGTATTTCTAATTCAGTGTGTGTGGGGAATGGCCAAAGGATTCACATTTTCAAAAAATGCATAGGTGATGCTGATTATGATTATGCTGGTCCAAGCCATACTTTGAGAACCACTCTCTAGAACATGATTCTCATCCTTGACTAAAAATTAGAACTAACATGGAAGTTTTCTAACATGCCAGACTACTCAGACCAATTAAATAAGAATCTTGGGGTGGGGGGTGTGAAACCCAGGTACGGGTATTTTTTTTAAGTTCCCTAGGTTAAGAACCACTGCTCACGCAGAATACAAATGGTTTTCCTTTTTAGATCATAAAGAAATTATATTCTTGGTCATAAATCTGAGGACATGGCTTGGATCTACTAGGTTTGTCTTGGAGCCACTGCCGAGAGTAGTGCGTGGTGCATGGCAGACACCTCTTCACTTAACACAGTTGAAGTTCTTACTGAGGTAGTTGATTTCCTTAACCTTTCTACTACAATGACAATAGGGACATCTTTTCTTTTGAACACATCTCTCAATTCACAATTTGCATACTGAGTTTTTCTATTTCTTATGTGATATTAACAACTGTTCACTTGCTTATTTGTTTGTTTACCTTGCTAGTTCCTTCTCCACTCAACTCCAAGGCTTGCTGTAGGTCCTGTGCATTACCTTCTCCATATTAGTGTTTTCGTCATGTCCTTCCTCCAGGCAAGTTCATGCTAGCATGCTCCTGACCTTCCAATGACCCCCTAATAGTAGAAGGGGATTAGATTACTCCACCACAATTGTTAATGTTGAGAAGGTAACTGATAAGAGGTGTCATCATGGGAAGTAAAAGTGTAATAGAAATAGATCATTATAGCAAAATAGCCAACATTTATTGAGCACAAGGCACTGTATTAAATAAAGACTTCACACAGGTCATACCATTTAATTTTCACAAGAAATTACGTTTTGGATACGATTCCTATCCCCATGGTACAGATGAGAAAAGTAAGGTACAGGGAGGTTAAATGACTGGCCCAAGGTCATATAGCTGGTGAAGTGCAGAGAAAGACTGCTCTGGCTCCACAAATCAATATCTAACAATTCTACTATGGAAGAGAGTAACAACAAGGTTCTAGAAATTGGAAAAAGATTATAAAATAAAATTTAAAAATCCCTACAAGGGAGTAGAAAACAGTGCTCAGATTCAATATAATTGAACAAAGGCATTTCAATATAAAGACTCAAATGAAGAAATAAAGAAAAAATCATCATAGATGTTTGTGGAAAGGAAGGGCAGTGAAGATCACATGTATCAGGAAAAATGAGAAGGAAGAGGGGTGGATGGCTGTGGTCCCTGAGTTTGTCAGTGAAAAGGATTCATGGGTGTTTCCCATGGACCTGATGTGGGAAAATCAAGAGACAGAGAGCTGACCTGTGATCATTTTGGTACCTTTTCAATAAATCAGTTTATAGGAGCATAGGGAACCTAGCATCCAGAAGCTAGATGTTATATAAACACTGGTTTGTTAGGAGCCTATGGCAAAAAGCTGGACTAGAGATGCATCTGCACCTAGGACTACAATTAGAAGAGTCTAATAGGGATCTTTAAAAAAGGCCAAAACAGTCATCCTATGATAAAGAAAAAACTAGCGCTTTTTTTTAAGATTTTATTTATTTATTTAACAGAGAGAGAGAGAGATCACAAGTAGGCAGAGAGGCAGGCAGAAAGTGAGGAGGAAGCAGGCTCCCTGCTGAGCAGAGAGCCCAATGCGGGGCTGGATCCCAGGACCCTGAGATCATGACCTGAGCTGAAGGCAGAGGCTTAACCCCACTGAGCCACCCAGGCTCAAGAAAGACCCCAAGGAAGACCTTTAAACATAAGACAGAACATGGGTGTATGGGTGGCTCCATCAGTTAAGCATCTGCCTTCTGCTCAGGTCATGATCCCAGGGTCCTGGGATCAAACCCTACATCAGGCTCCCTTCTCAGCCTGGAGTCTGCTACTCCATCTCCCTCTGCCCCTCCTCCCTGCTCATGCTCTCGCTCTCTCTAATAATAATAATAATAATAATAATAATAATAATAAAGATCGCAAAAAAAAAAAAAGACAGGACCAGAGAACATAAAGCCAGTTACATGAGAAAATATTAAAGTTATGTCCTTTTTATCTTACCACTTCCTTTAAACTTGAAGCTCTCGGAATCTGGGAAGTAAACAAATGAGAGTGAAGGAATAGAAACAGGCAGAGCAATAAGATGGAAGACAACCAATTATGGGCTTAAATACTCTAAAGCAGGCTAGAGCTTGAGGAAGGGAGAAGACTGACATTAAATCGTGTTCAGAGTTTTAATTATCTACACTAGACACCAAATTTCTGAATTAAGTAGTATTTATTTTTTAAGTTGACTATCAGACTGTTTTATCTAAGATTGAGTAAAAGCATGGAGAAAGACCAACATGTGGGTATGTCTAATGAAGCCCTGAGTTGTACTTCTTTAATATAATGTTCCTACATCTGTAAGATAAGTCTCAGGTGACACTGTCATTGTTTTCATCTTACCTATTTGTCTAGAGGAATTCTTACAGACAAGAAGTCATAAGAAGTCATTTTCTATAAGGAAAAAAGATGACCTCTGGAATATGGAAGCCATACCTTGAGAGATCCTGAATTTTCAAAGGTCTGGCTCATGAAATGTGGTGTCATGTTGGATAGGCAGATGTCTCAGTATATGTACCTGATTTTGTCACTCAGAATTGCCCTTCAGTCTACCATGAGTCCTGATATGAGTAATGAGCTATAAAAAAAAAAAAAAAAGGCAATTTTCTCCTTAGGTTTCTAAGTCACATGGGGCTCCAATATCCATGGGGTATGTTGGTCAGGTTTGGAAAAATAAGACAGGAGCTGCTCTAGGTATTTTGAGCAGGAAAGGATTTAATACCTAGAATTTAGTGCCAGTAACACTGGCACTGACTAACTAGCTGTTGGGCTGACTAACTAGCTCTAAGGTTCCTCTGACCAGCCTTCTGAGAATCAAATTTCAACCAGGTCAGGAACTCCAGGAAACCACTGTCTAATGGTCACTGGTGCCTAGAATGATGAGGCAGATGATCTCCCAAGTGTCCCCAGAAGCCACAGTTGATGCTGAACATCATTATCAGCTGAAGCCCAGGTGGTACCTGTCATTGACAAAGAAGTATCATGGCTTCTGTTCCCTTCTACCTTCCAACACGAATACAGTGTCATTTATTAGAGGAAAGCAAACCAGAAAGACATACTAAAAAATGCTGGGAAATGTAGTTTCTGGTCTTCTGGACCTGGAGGCTCCAAGGAGAGCACAAGAAGGGCACTGGGAATGGTGCTGAGGACCATCACATAACCCAGCATGTGCGGTATACCCATCAGAGGAGACGATACATTGGCTTACATCAATTAATATTTTCGAATAAAATAATAAAAGTAAGATCTGTTCACAATTTTGTATCTAAAAAGATCAATGTTTGACTCCTCTAAAGCAGATGCACAATTTTCCAGGGATAATAGGTGCTCCTTTTGCCCTCTGCAATATCTTCTGAGAAAGTATGCATTGTATACACAAAATGAGACACATGGAAACAGGTTCAGGGGACCAGGCAGGAAAACACATAACCAGCCCAGAAGCAGGCAGACACACATCATACCCCACACTGATTCCAATCACAAACTCTGTACTGATCAGGATGAGCAAGGCTCTAAGTCAAATCCACACCTTTTAGCAGCATCAAGGCATTAGGACTTAACCAGCAAAAACAAATCAGCAAAAGTTCTAAGGAAATTCTAACCTTAATCCTTTCTTGGATATCAATTTTGATCAAGGTTTAGTAAATCTTCTCAGGAAACATGTATTTAAAAATCTGTATATAGCATGTTTTCCTCTTAGATGATAATAATAATTTGAAATACAGGATTAAAGTGGATATGAAAAAGAATTAAGCAAGTGTTGTATTATTCATCCTGCTGTCTTCCATTCCACCACCTCCTCCCACTCCTAATCAAACCTGCTCTCTGACATCCAAGTTGGTTTTTCTAAAATTTAGATCTCATTTGTGATTAAATTTGTCTCTCATTTATTTCAAAAACTACCAAGACTCCCTATAACATTAAAAACAATCAACTCTCTGTAACAATATTTAAAATGCTTTTTGAAATTGAGTCCCTATCAACCTCTCTAGGCTCAATTCTTACCACGCTCTTCCACTTCAAGTATTAATGACTTTATTTATTCCTACCTATAAATACTCATATGAACGTTAAATGAGATGAAGTAGGTAAAGCACAGTCAGTACCTGGCACATATTAGGTGTTTAATAAATCATCTTCAAAAACATCCTTTATAATGTATGTATATAAAGGTGGTTTTCTATATATAATCTCCTAAACATTCATAGATACCGCTTGAGGAAAGTAGGTGAGATTTTAATGTCTCCACTTTTTTTAATTAAGAAGCTGAGGCTCATGGAGTTTATGTGGCTTGTTAGAAGCACTACAGCTGGTAAATGGAGGAGCTAGTACCTAAATCTACTTCTGGATACATGCTCTACCACCATGTATTTCTTTCCCTATAGATTTATGAAAAGTTGTATTTAGGTAGAGTTTGTTCTTTCCCTGCTACCATAGTGTCTGTACAGACATTTACTCATTTTCTTTCAGATCCATTCCCTGCTCACAGTGGGCTGACCCTGCAAACCTTCCCAAGCTGCCTTGCCAACAGGCTTCTGAGCACGTGCAGGGTGGGAGGCACTGGCAGAGATTAAAGGCAGGAGGGAGGTAGAATTTAGATTATTTCACTGTCCATACCTTGTGTCTGGTATGGCTCTATCTCTGCTATGCCACCAGCCTTCTCCAGGCCACTCCCACTGATATCTAGGATCCCAGTGTGTACCATTGGCTCCTAGACCCTAATAGCACCACCTCCTCACACTAGGTCTCCTGTACGGGGGGAGGGTGGTTGCACTTCCTCAGATTGTTAAGACTTAGGTTGCCTTAGAGGAGAGGGGCAAGATGGCAGAGAAGTAGGAGACCTTGTTTCAACCTGCCCCTGGAAGTGAGCTAAATACCTACCAGAACACTCTGAACACCCATGAAATCAGCCTGAGATGTAAGATTACATACTTCTGGATCTCTACAAGGGCAGAAGAGCATCAATAGAGAGGTAAAGTGGACTGGGAGGTAAAGTCTGAGCACTTTACCTCAGTGTAAAGCTCAGACTGATATCAGAGGATAAACAGAGGGGGAGGGAGCCATCAGAAGTGACACATTGGAAAGTAATACCCCAATACAAAAGTGCCCTGTGACTGGGGACGAGCATTAACTTAGAGTCTGGTTAAAATCACTCAAAAAGAGCAAAAGATCTTAAGAGGCAACTGGTGGAATCAGGCGGTCACTAGCATGGGCCTAAACCCACAGTTCCAGGATGGTCACTGCCAGCAATCACTCATGCCAGAGAGAGTCTGGTGGAGCCTCCAGTCTCTGGTCCCTGAGCCTGCAGCTTTCTGCTGCTTGCACCACTGCCGGTGCTGGGTGCACATTCCCGACTGCACCTGAGAGAGCCCAGCATTAACTCCAGTTGGGACCACAGCCTTCCATGACATGCACAGCCATGGGGTCTGAGCCCCTGGCATGGGCCTGGACTCCAGACAGCAGTCCCAGCAAAGGCAGCCATTGGAAGCGGGCCCCCTGGACCAATATCACTCACAGCTTTAGTGGCATGGGGTGCAGAGACAAGCAGGGGCCTTGGGCGACCACTGAGACAGTGGCTAGGGGTGTGCACCATCTGTGGGAGGTTGTGGTGTTCTGCGGAGTTTGCAGAGGGGGAGGCTGTATGTTCTGGACCACCCAGAGGGAACAGTCTGAGGCTTCTCTCTGAGGCAGAGGTCTGGGTGCAGACAGAATTTTTGCTCTGACTCTGAAGAGCTGCAAAAAGCAGCCAAAGAACAAAAACCTCCAGAGAACAAAAGCCTGAAAAACCAGTTTCCACAGAGCCCAGCCCCTTGATAGGATGCAGGGCAACTCAACCCAGGCAAGACTGACTGGAAAACAATGCAGCAGACCCCTCCTACAGCAGACAAGCCAAAAGAACAAGAGGACAACCACCAAAGGGTCCCCAAAAACTGTAAAACCCCAACATCAGGGGAAAATAATCTATTAAGCTCTCAGTATTGCCCCAAAACCTGTATATTTCATACTTACTACTTTTTTTTAAATTCTTTCTCACAATTCTTTTAATATTTTTAACCTACTTACCATTACAACTAGAGGTTTAATACAACATATTCCATAATAACTCACTAACTTGAAATTTTTCATGCATATACGTGTTTCTTTTTCTTTTCTTTTTTTTAATGTCCATATATATATAAGCTTCAAGATAATCCTTTTTCCCTATTCAATACTACCTGTATATATAAACCAGTTTTAATTTCCCTGTATCTCTAGAAAGTTGAGTCTTTTAACAAAGATAACAAGATACACCCAGGAAGAAGCAATAACCTTCCTCGCCCATATCGAGGATATTCTTATTCTTCTGTCAGTGTTTCTGTGTATTTGTTTTGGTTCTGGTATTATATAAATCTTATCCTTGGGGTTCATTTGCCCTGGGTTCTTTTTTTTTCTTGTCATTTACTTTTGTCAGTCTTTTTGTTTGTCCATTTTTGTTTATAGACCTTATAAATCTTACTCTTGGGGTTCATTCTGGATGAGTTTTCTCTTTTTTCTCTCTCTCTTTTTTCTTTATTTTTTCTTTTTTTTTTTATAAATTTTTAAGTTTTTTTATTCTTTCTTTTTGATGGTGACTTCTAATTGCTTCAAAACTTTCCAGGGTGCACCTTTCCTGGATTGTGGTTGACATATTCAGCTATACATCCCCTCAACCACCTCTCACCAAAATGACTCGGAGGAGGAACAACCAACAGAAGAAAAATTCAGAGACTGCACCCTCTCCATCAGAACTATGGGATATGGACATAAACAATATGTCAGAAAGGGAATTCAGGGCAACACTTATCCAGGCAATGGCTAAGTTGGAGAAAACCACTAGTGACAACATAGAATCTCTAAGAGTGGAAGTGAGAGCCACCTGGGCAGAAGTTAAAAATGCTATCAATGAGATCCAATGTAATCTAAATACTCTAACAGCTAAGGTAACCAAGGCAGAAGACAGAATTAGTGATCTAGAGGACAAAATGATAGAGAAAAAGGATCAGAAGGAGGCCTGGAACAGCTTAGAAGCCATGAAAAAAGAATTAGGGAAATGAACGATGCCATGAACCAGTCCAAGGTCAGAATTATTGGGATCCCTCATGGGGTGGAAAAAGACAACTAGAAGATATAGTTGAACAAATTCTCCATGAAAATTTTCCCAACCAGGTGAACGGATCAAGCATTCATATCCTAGAGGCAGAAAGAACACCCACCAAGATCAATGAATCTAGGAAGACCTCAAGGCACTTAATTGTGAAACCCACAAATCACAACTTTAGACAAGAGCTTCTGAGGGCAGCTAGGGGGAAGAGATTCCTTACATACAGAAGAAGGTCCATCAGAATAACGTCAGATCTGTCCACAAAAACCTGGCAAGCCAGAAAAGGCTGGCAAGACATATTCACGGCACTAAATGAGAAGAACATGCAGCCAAGAATACTATATACACCAAGGTTGACATTCAAAATTGATGGAGAGATAAAGTGCTTTCAAGATGGGCAAGGTTTAAAAGAATATGTGACTGTCCGCCAACACTACAAGAAATATTAAAGGGGGTTCTATAAAAGAAGAATGAACCCAAGAGAGTCATAGAACAGAAATTACAGAGAAAATCTATGGAAACAAGGACTTCACAGGCAACATGATGTCAATAAAAATGTATCTTTCAGTAATCACTCAACATGAATGGCATAAAGGCTCCCATAAAATGGCACAGGGTTGCAGACTGGATAAAATGACAGGACCCATCCATATGCTGTCTAAAAGAGACACATTTGGAACTTAAAGATACATCCAGACTGAAAGTGAAGGGATGGAGAACTATCTTTCAGGCCAACAGGTCTCAAAAGAAAGCTGGGGTAGCGATTCTCATAACAGATAAGTTAGATTTTAAACTAAAGACTGTAGTCAGAAATAAAGAAGGACACTACATCATTCTTAAAGGGTCTATCCACCAAGATCTAACAAGTGAAAATATTTATGCCCCCAATATGGGAGCAGCCAACTACATAAAACAACTGTTAATCAAAATAAAAAGTCATATTGGTATGAATACATTAATAGTAGGGGATCTTAACACACCAATTTCAGTAATAGATCAACCAAGTTGAAAATCAATAAACAAGAGCTTTGAATGACACTTTGGACCAAATGGACCTCATAGATATATACAGAAAACTCCACCCTAAAACAACAGAATACTCATTCTTTTCAAGTGCATATGGAACCTTCTCCAGAATAGATAACATACTGGGTCATAAATCAAGGCTAAACTGATACCAAAAGATTGAGACTATTCCCTGAATATTCTCGGGCCACAGTGCTTTGAAACTGGAACTCAACCACAAGAAAAATTTTGGAAGGAATTCAAACACTTGGAAGCTAAAGACCACCTTGCTTAAGAATATTTGGATCAACCAGAAAATCAAAGAATTTAAACAATTCATGGAAACCAATGAGTATGAAGACACTTTGGTCCAAATCCTATGGGATGCACCAAAGGCAGTCCTAAGGGAGAAATAAATAGCTACCCAAGCATCCCTCAAAAAACTTGAAAAATCCAGAATAAACCAGCTCTCTTTACACCTTAAAGAACTGGTAAATCAACAACAAATTAAGCCAAACCCATGCACAAGGAGGGAAATAATCAAGATTTGAGCAGAGATAAATGAGATAGAAACTATAGATACAGTAGAACACATCAACAAAACTAGAAGCTGGTTCTTTGAAAGAATCAATAAGATCAATAAACCATTGGCCAACTAATCCAAAAGAAAACAAGAGGACTCAAATTAATAAAATTATGAATGAAAGGGGAGAGATCATGACAAATGTCAAGGAAATAGAAACAATCATCAGAAATTATTATCAAGAGTTATATGCCAATAAGTTAAGCAACCTAAAAGAAATGGATGCCTTCCTGGAAACCTACAAACTTCCAAGACTGAATCAGGAAGAAATTGACAACCTGAATAGACCAATATCTAGTAACGAGATTGAAGCAGTGATCAACATAAAACAAGAGCCCAGACCTGATGGATTCCCTGGAGAATTCTACCAAACATTCAAAGAAGAAATAATACATATTCTGCTGAAGCTGTTTCAAAAACAGACACAGAAGGAAAACTTCCAGCCTCTTTCTATGAAGCCACCATTACTCTGATCCCCAAACCAGGTAAAGACCTCACCAAAAAGGAGAATTTCAGACCAATATCCCTGATGAATATGGATGCCAAGATTCTCAACAAAATCCTTGCTAGTAGGATCCAATAGTACATTAAAATGATTACCCACCATGACCAGGTGGGATTTATCCCTGGATACAAGTGTGATTCAACATTCACAAATCAATCAATGTGATAGAAGAAATCAGTAAGAGAAGAGAGAAGAACAATATGGTCCTCTCAATTGATGCAGAAAAAGTATTTGACAAGATACAGCAACCATTCCTGATTAAAACACTTCAAAGTATAGGGATACAGGGAACTTTCCTGAACTTCATAAAATCTATCTATGAAAAACCCACAGCAAATATCGTTCTCAATGGGGAAAAGCTGACAGTCTTCCCTTTGAGATCAGGATCACGACAAGGATGCCCCCTCTCACCACTGTTGTTCAACATAGTTCTACAAGTCCTAGCAACAGCAATCAGACAACAAAAAGAAGTCAAAGGTATTCAAATTGACAAAGAACAAGTCATCTTCACAGATGACATGATTCTTTATATGGAAAACCCAAAAGACTCCACCCCCAAACTACTAGAACTCATACAGCAATTCAATAATGTGGCAGGATACAAAATCAATATACAGAAATCAGTTGCTTTCTTATACACTAACAATGAAAATATAGAAAGGGAAATTCGAGAATCGATTCCATTTACTATAGCACCAAGAACCATAAGATACCTAAGAATAAACCTAACTAAAGAGGTAAAGGATCTGTACTTGAGGAACTACAAAACACTTAGGAAAGAAATTGAAGAAGACACAAAAAGATGGAAGACCATTCCATGCTCATGGATTGGAAGAATAAACACTGTTAAAATGTCTATACTGCCTAGAGCAGTCTTTACTTTCAATGCCATCCTGACCAAATTCCTCGGCATTTTTCAAAGAGCTGGCACAAACAGTCCTAAAATTTACATGGAACCAGAAGAGACCCCGCATTGCTAAGGAAATGTTGAAAAAGAAAAACGTTAAGTGGGGGCATCACGTTGCCTGTTTTCAAGCTTTACTACAAAGCTGTGATCACCAACACAGCACGGTACTGGCACAAAAACAGACACATAGACCAGTGGAACAGAGTAGAGAGCCCAGATATGGACCTGCACCTCTATGGTCAAATAATCTTCAATGAAGCAGGAAAAAATATACAGTGGAAAAAAGACAGTCTCTTCAATAAATGGTGCTGGGAAAATTGGACAGCTCCATGTAGAAGAATGAAACTCAACCATTCTCTTACACCATATACAAAGATAAACTCAAAATGGATAAAAGACCCTCAACATGAGGCAGGAATCTATCAAAATCCTAGAACATGGGCAATAATCTCTTCGACACTGGCCACAGTAAGATTGAGTGGCTTATAAACAACAGAATTTACTTTCTATTTTTCACAGTTCTGGGGTCTGAAATTCTGTGATTAATGTGCCAGCATAGTTGGATTCTGATGAGGACCCTCTACTGGGTTGCAGACTGCTAATTTCTCCTTATAATCTTGCATAGCAATGAGCAAAGAGGGGAGCAAGATGTCTCATGACTCTTATAAGGGAACTGATCCCATTCATGAAGGCCCCACCCCCATGATCTCACCTCATCCTAATTATGTCCCAAAGGCCCTACCTCTTAATATCATTACATTAGGGAGCAGTTTCAATTTGTGAACTGGGGAGGTGGGTGGGAAGACACAAATATTCAGGCCATAACAACACATTTGAAAAACAATCTTTTCAAAGTTGAAAAGAGAGCAGAACAAATTATACAGGTCACCACCAAGTCCAGTGCAGGGGTAATAAGGTTTAGAATTCTGGCAGGCCTGGTTTTATACTTATGAGCTATGTATGGCTAACCAATTTATTTGACCTCAGTAAGGCTCAATTTCATCATCTGTTAAATGGACAGTGTCTTCATCACAGAATTGGTATGAGAATTAAATGAGATTATATTTGTAAAGGACTTAGTTCTTTATCTGGCACACAAGAAGCATTCAACAAATCATCAAGCTATTTAATAAAGTAGAGTAAAAGTATATTTTAAGTCACCAAAAAACTATTTCACGTATTTATTATGTGCTCACTAGGTTCTTGGGCTATATTAATGAGCAAGATGGTATCCTATTCTAGATGGTATCCATATTCCAGTGCACAAGACAGGTAAGTAGATAATTTCAGTGGAGTGTGTCCAATGCCAAAGTAAGTGTAAGTTTCAAGGTACTATAGAATTATAAGAGATAAATACAGAAAGCCACTAGATCATAAAACTCCAAAAGAATTTGGAGTCTGCCTGAGAGCAGGGGTCCACTGAAGACTACAGCTTCAACTAGGAAGGAAACACTGTGAAGAGGACAAAGAGAAAAAGAAAAAAAAAAACTGTTATACCAGTTATTGAATTCCAACTTTTTCTCCTTTGAATTTCCACAGTCTAGTCCAAGTTATTCAAATCTGTGTTGATTTTAAGCTCAACTTTAAGAGAATTCCAATTCTCCCTAACACTAGACATGGTGTTAAGTAAAAGCAAAGCTTTTAGAAGTTTCATTGAATGTATAACAAACATCATTCATGCAGGCATTTGGTGATGCATGAAAAATTACAAAATGATTCAAAGTATTTATAGCCATAATTACACTCTCATCCAATAAGAGCTCTGATGAAGGAATATGGAAGTAATAAGGTAGAACAGAACCTATCCTACAGGTCAGAGGTTTAGAGGAAGACTTTGCCCGAAAGTTGATGTTTGAGCTGCATCTTGAAAGCCAAGTGCATATTCCACAGAGTAAGGACAGGAGCTTCCAAGCTGTGGAAATAACATAAAAAAATATAACAGAGAGGCAGTAAGAATTTAACTGCAGAAGGTATATAAATTGAGTACCATTTATTTTCAGAAAGACATATACCTGAGTCAGTACATTCACATAAGTAAGGGCATGGAACGCGGACTAAAAGAATGCAGCCCCACAGGTTGACAGACCACGGTTTCTAATTCTGAGGATGGAAATGAATGTAGAAAGAAGAGAAAATAAACGTTTTACATTTTGCTTTTTATACTCCTATACTGTTTGACTTGTTACAGTGAGAATATATTTACCTATTACTTGCATAAATAGAAATAGCATATGCTCAAAAAAAAGAGAAATAGCTGAGCTCCAATGTACTGATGTAAGTGGAAAGGATGTGTTTAAAGAGCTTGTAGAAGACCAGAGCCTTCAGATAATCGTGGCCAAATCCTGAAGGACTTTGCATACGCAATCAAAACTGTACGCTTTATAGACATCAGGGATCAGTCAATCCTAAAATGAGAAGGGAGCATGGTACATTTAGAAAGATAGCTGGTAATAGTGCAGAGAGTGGACCAGAAACGCAAATCACTGGCAACAGAATAGTCACAAAGTGTATTAGTCAGGATGTACTGAGCTGCCGTATAGCAAGCTCTGGAATCTCAGGACTTGTTCCTTCTCAACTCTGATCCGTGGAAACTCCTCAGCCATCTTGAAGATACAGCACCTGACACACTTGACTTCAAAGGTTGCCAGGGCAGGAGAAAAATGAGTGTGGAAAAATCATTTCTAGTTTTAAATTTCTTAGGTTAGGAGACGTATATGTCACTTCCACTCAAAGCCCACTGGCCATTCTGTGCTTCAAATTGAACCACAAGGAGGATGGGAAATGTGGGGAAGCTGATGGATATAATCTTACCTCTGTCATAAAATACTACTGGCTTTGTCAGTTACCTGTATATGTTGAATACAGAAACCAGGGCACTGAATTAGGCATTATTTATAGGGCACAATTGATAAGACCTATTAACTGGCACATGTCTAGGCAGAGGGTGAGCAGGATAAAGAGAGGGGAGTAAAAAGCAGAGGATATTAAAAGATAAAAGAAAGGATTAAACTGACAACCTGATTTCTCAGCACACACTCAACTGGGTGATGGTGCTCCAAACTGAATCAGGAATACAGATGGGTATATGATGGGGAGCGGTAAAAAATAAGGACCCAACCTTTGCCTGATGTGGATGCAAAACTATTATAGAAGTGGATGTGGATGCAAGACTAGATAGATGGAAATAATCTTCAGGAGTCACTTGCCCTTAGAAGGATGCGTAGGTCCCTGACTGCTGAGAATGTTACCAGCATAACAGTCAAGCAGGGAGTACCATGAGATACATGAACCCCAAAACCACCTCGACAGGTCTGCTGTACTTTCAATTCTGTATAAAACCTGTTTGGCTGCAGTGGAGTATGGCAAGAGGCAGAACACTGATCTGAATGGACTGTGTGATATTTTAGAGGGTAAGGTATGATATACTATATGTACAAGTCTATTCTAATGTTGGGCCAGTGACAAAGAATGAATGACTAGGCCGTTGCTGAAATGTGTTAGATGTTTATCTGGTTAGTCAGTGAGAATATTACAACCAGACAACAACCTTACCTATCCCATGTAGAGGAAGCCCATCCAACTAGTGCAATGACTGTGGATTTTTCTTGTATCATGATATATGTTTGATCTGTATCATAATTATTAATAATTTAATTATTAATTAATGGGCCACAGAGTAAGAAAAGAACTAGCAGTCGATGGTTTCTTGGAAGCTAAAGCAGCAAAACAAGAGAGCTGTCCAATGGGTGGATGCACAAACCCCTTGTAGCAGTCCACTGCACAGACCACTGGCAGCCCTGCTTGGAGGTATTTCGATGGAATGCAGAAGTAGGAAATTGCCTAAGCCAGAAGGAAGTGAAATGAGCTGCAACTATAGCAAATTTTTGAAGTTTGTCTGTGTTGTGCAGAGAACAGATAAAATTCTCTATTTTTCCTTTATTCCATACCACTCTCAATCTATCTGGAGCATTGCTGATTCACTTTGTCTCAAAGCAAGGGAGACAGTAAGAGAAAGACAATAATGTTTAGAGCAAAGAAGTACACACAGCACATACATCTGGTTGGATAATACACAGATCCATAGGGAGCCCTAATTTAATAATATAGCTAATGCTCAATATCCTTCTCTTTCTTTAAACAAAGTAAGAAAATGGATAGACTAATGTATTTCTTGTTTCCTTATTCACATTCCAAGATGACAACATGTTCTTTATGCATTTCCCCTGCCAAAAATACTAAACCTTTTATAAATGTCCATTTAAAAGTCCACAAAGGAAACGTTCACAAATAAATAAATATAAAAATTGTCAAGCTTTGATTATAACCCAAATCAGGATCCATTTAGCAGCCATTTCTTTTCTCCTGCACAGAAATATCTCTTGGATATGCATTTGTCATGGAACTCATTTCTTATTCTTCCTCTAAGTAAATAAAACTGTGACAATCATTTCCATCTTCCCACAAAGTCAGCATGCAAACATCAGTGGTCAGATAGGACTGGAGAATTCTGACTTTCCATACTGTCACTTATTCCATAACATGCATTATGGAGACTTAAATTGCTTTCCCTTATTTTTCCAATGAAATTCAGCATTTACCAAATATTGATTCGGTGGAGAAAAATGATATCAGCTGCCATGTTTTCAACACAAATGCTTTCTATTAGTGAAGCAACAAGTTCAGAAACATGTTTTAAGTAATGGTCACAGAGGTTTGTTTTTTAATTCCCAATAGCAATGCATTGTATTTTTCTATTTGACATTAACAAAAATGTCTGTGCTCCTCAAGAAAGGAGAGTTCCTGGACATCATGTTTTATGCAAGGACATTTTTTCCCCTACTGGACACCATGCTACTCTGGATAAACTTTCATTTCTGATCACTAAGGCAACTTCACAGTGTCTTCCTTCTCTACCCATCATTTAACTCTCAGACTTGTCCAGAGTTCTCTCTATTTGGCTCCCTTTCCTTTTTTTTTTTTTTTCTTAATTGTGATTGATTGGTGACTTCATTGATTCTAAAGATTTAACTTGAGTCTATGTGTTTATTTTTTTCAAGCAATAGTTTATTCTCTTTCAAACTCCAGCCACATACCTCCAATAATCGCATTAAATGCAATGTGAAAAAATATGACTATCTCTACCCCCAAATCTGGTTCAGCTCCAAAATGATATGTAGTAAATTATATCACCATCCCCTCAAGGTCAAAACTCAGATATTTTAAAAGCATTTCTCTCTTCCAGTCCTCCACCAAAATAACCACTTTATCAAATCTTACTGATTTTTCCAAGAAATTATCTATCTGTCCAATTTAGCTTATCCTCTTTATCTCTAATGCAATCTCCATCATGAATCTGAACCCTCTCTTCCAGGCAAGTACAACAGCTTCTTGTCTAATGTCCCCTATTTCTACAAGTCTCCTCTCTCTCCAGTCCAACTTGTATGCTTATCAGAGCTGCTTTTATGAATAAATACACTTATCCACTCACCTTGAAAATCCCCATTGATCCCCAATCACTTACAATATAAAGTCCAAAATCCTTATAGGTCTTAAAAATTTTTTTAAAGATTTTATTTATTTATTTGACAGAGAGACAGAGAGCACAAGAAGAGGAGCAGCAGGCAGAGGGAGAGGGTGAGGGAGAAGCAGGCTCCCTGCAGGGAGCCCGATGCAGAGCCCAATGCAGACCCAGAGGTCCCAGGACCCTGGGATCATGATCTGAGCCGAAGCCAGATGCTTAACCAACTGAGCCACCCAGGTGCTCCAGGTCTTAAAATTCTTTATATTCTTTTCCCAAACTGTCCCTCCAGCCTCATCTGCCACTTGGACTTCTTACAGTTCTTCAAGATCTCCTTCCATTTTATGAATCTATGCCCTTTATTCATATGGCTCCTTGTGCCTAAAATACCCTTACCTACTCTATCCCACTAGTAAACTTCTACACACTTTCCAAATTTGTTGTGGGAATTGCAAACACTCCTCTGTATCTGTGCTCTCTTCTTCTCGCAAGGCACAGTAAGAGACACAAGGCCACATGACCAACTTCCAGACAATGAAATGTGGACAGAAGTGATGTCTGCTGTTTCTAGGCCTGGCCCCCAAAACTGTCTACATGATTCTTTGTGAGGAATCTCTTTTCCTCATTTGCCAACTGGGTGCATGGGATCAAGTGAAGGGCTCTGATGCTTCAGAGTATCATCAGAATATCATAAAGCCCAACTCATTGAATGACTAAGAGGAGGAACCACACACTGGAGGAAGTCTGACTTACCAAATGACTCCACAGAGCAATGCTCCCCCCCAACCAACATTGTAACTGTGGCATTAGCAAGAAATAAAACTTTATTACATGGAGTCACTGAGATTTAGAAAGTGTTTGTCACAGCAGCTCTTGTTCCTTACCCTAACTGATACAGTGATCTAACAGTTAGAATTCTCAAAAAATTTCAAAGAGGATAGCTTTTTCCAATATGCTATAATGTTAACAAATTCATGTCCCTTATAAAATAAATAACATTTTTTACTTTATTTTTCCTGCTAAAGTTGTATTTTCTAAATGAGATTTTCTCAGGGAACATCGTCCAAGAGAAGGTAATAAAGATGTTCCTAAAAAAAAAAAAAAAAATGCGTTCCAGAAGCAAATACATTTGGAAAAGACTGGCTTACATAAACTTAAATAAGTCCATGTGACTATGAGTACACTGAATTACAGACTTCTCAATCTTTAATGTACTAAAGAGCTTTGGGAATCTCCGAGAGAAGTTATGGCATATGGCATTTTCCAAACCTCTTTAACCAAGTAATCTTTTTTCGAAGGCACATTTATCAGTATCTCTTTAAACAGGTTGTCAATTAGCCCACTATGAGATTTATAAGACATGCTGTCATGAAAACTGTGGCTCCTGTGAAGGCAGGGTCCACACCACACTCAGTACTGTATCCTCAGCAGGGAGCACATTAGCAAGTATACTAGAGAAGTTCAGTTACTTGTTAATATATGCCTGTTTTTTAATGGGAGCCTTTGTTTTCATACCAAACCAGTCTTTTCAAAAAAAATTCAGTCCTGCATGTTCTTCCCTCAAAGCATATCCTTTTATCAAACTACTCATGAACAATGCAGATTTACTGGAGTTTACTGAAAAAGCTTGTGATAAATGAAGAACAGTTTCTGTTGCACATCAAACAACTAATACCAAAATAAAAGCCTGTTCTCATCACCCCTTCTCTCTGGCCATGACCTTCAGGATTCCATCTCTCTTTCCACTATATAATCTCTTAATCTTATTTCCCAGCTCCTTACTACAGAATAATTGGCTTCTTTTCCAATGCTCTCAATCCAGGGTGATGATGATGTATCATTGTAGGTCCATCATTTGTAACAAGGGGTGTGGGATATTGATAGTGGCAGAAGCTGTGGGGAGTGGTAAAAAGTCAGAAGGTATATAGAAACTCTATTTCCTGCTCATTTTTTTCTATGAACCCAATACTGCTCTAGGAAAAAAAATTATTAAAAAAATAAAATAAACACTTTGATGTGACAATAGGAGGCATTGTCTATAGCCAATGAATACACAGGCAGTCGTAGAATCCAAAAAGGTAGAGAGCTGGACAAATTATATCACAGGCACCAGAAAGGAGACTTCAGGGACAGGGAACCCAATTTAAACTGTGCTTCCTCTTTAATTATTCCTTGAAAGCATCAAGAATACTATAGTATAGAATCCCAACACAGCAAAATGACAGGGGAAAAAAAAAGGAAGAAAGAATATAGAATAAGTTGCTTCTAAGATGGCACTCATGGTTCCTGCCACTGGACATCTATAGTCTTTCATAATTCCCTAACTTCAGTAACCAGCAGAATATTTCAGAGTTTGTTGATGTTATTTCCATGATTACATTACAAAATTCTGACTTCCACTTTGGTAGCAGACTCTTTCCCTTACCTAATGAAACAAGTTGCCATGTTGGGAAGGCCCATGTGGAAAGGAACTGAGGATAGTCTTCTGTCAAAAGTCAGCTAGAAACTCTTGTCCCCAGTCCAATAGCCCAAAAGGATCAAAATTTTGCCAACAGCCTCATAAGTGAGCTTGAAAACAGATCCTTCCCCAGTAGAGTTTTCATATGACACCCCAAACCTTCTGACATCTTGAACAATGCCTCATGAGAGATCCTAAAGCAAAGGATCCAAGAAAGCTGTGCTCAAATTACTGACCTACAAATACTGTGAGAAGATAAATGTTTGTTATTGTAGCTCCCTATGTTTATTTTCGTTTTTATGCAGAAATAGATAATATAAGGGTTTTCCCATTTCCTCTGCCAGCTCTCAATTCAATGCTAAATGTTTTGTTTTAAATGATTATATTGCTATAAATCTGTGTCAATGAAACTTAACCAAAACATTCAGCTTAACCAAACATGCTTAACCAAAACACGCATGGGGAAAACTGCCATGCAATTTAGTGTGAAATATTCTTTGATTGAGCACATAGTGATAATAATAAAATATCTATTATCTTGGCCCTTTGAGTCAATAATAGATATAATGCTATGCTAAAAGTTTGCATATCACTACTATAATATTGTTAGTAGCTATTATTAACAATCAATACCTATTACTGCTAAACCTTAGGCAAATTATATAATTTCTCTGAGCATCAATCTCCTCCTCACATTTTAACTGGATATAAAGGATGATTTGAGAAAATGTCTACAAAATACCAGTGACCTGACTACAGAAAGCATTTAGTAAATACACTCTCATATTGCTGTTTTCTTATTTGTTTGTTTGTTTGTTTGTTTGCTTTGAGAGAGTGTGTGTGGAAGTGGGAGGGGCAGAGGGAGAGAGAGAATCATAAGCAGCTCCACATCCACCATGGAGCCTGACATGGGGCTCAATCTGACGACCCTGAGATCATGATCGAGCCTAAATCAAGAATCGGATGCTTAACTGACTAAGTCACCCAGGTTTTCCTTAACTCGTATTATTATAAAATTATTAAAGGAATTCCAGTTATCTATTAAACCAATTTATACCAATACACAGGCTAAGGATATAGATCGAAATGACATTGTGCTGATACAATTTCTCGAACATTACTTACTATCTTCTAGTGAAATAGGTAAATCTAATAACTTTTCAGGAATCTGTGATTAATAGACTCTGCTGAGTTATCAAAAGGACTTTCAGTTGTACTTAAAAGAGAAGGAAGCTATAGGGTGAAGGGAGAAAAAAGCTGGTTTTGCAAATCCTTAACTAATTAAATGTTACTGATACCACAAAATCAAGGCAAAATAAGTCATAAATATCTTTCTTTCTTTGGGAACAATTCCTTTCCTCAAATCCAAACAAAATAGACTCTGCTGAGGAGTAGAATTAGTAAAATTAGAAAGTCAAGAATAATATTCAGTTGCTTGTAATTCTTGGGATTTTTCTCTTTCTCTTCTGCATAGAACCAAATAAAAGTATTCCTCTTTTTAAAAAAGATTTATTTATTTGAGAGAGAGAGAGAGAAAGTGAGCACACATGCACACAAGGGGAGCGTGTAGGAAAAGGTGCAGAGGGAGAGGGAGAGAATCTCTAGCAAACTCCACACTGAGCAGGAAGCCCAATTCTGGGGGCTTGATCCCACAACCCTGAGATCATGACCTGAGCTGAAATCAAGAGCTGGATGCTTAACCATCTGAACCAAAAGTATTCTTGATTCAATCAAGCATATAGGGAAATAAAATTATTGCTTAACCATAGGGCATTATCTTTCCTTATTTAGAGACTAGCCTTTATGACTACTCCATTAAACAATGACTGTACATCTTTTCTAAATAAACACCTAACAAAAATTCCCAAGCATGTATTAATAAAGAAGACTCTAGAAGAATTTCTTGCTAAAAAGTTATTTATGAAAAAGATACACTTAGGAAAACATAAAGCAGATGAGATTGAAAGAAAAAATCAATCTCAAGTTTGTTAAAAGATACTAGCAAAAATAAAAATATGGGCCACCCCTACCACTGCCAAGCACTCACTGTATTAGAGACCTTCTTACTCTCAAAGTCATCTTGCAAAGATTCCTGCAATTTAGGTGTCATTTTAGCTTTAACAAAAACTAGTGGCTTCTAATTTTACAGAGATAATAAGTCTGCTTTTTAGCCAAGATTGCATTTCTATAAAGGATTATTCCACAGTGAAACAAATATGTATGAGAAAGCCAAACAATAAATACATGAACATTCTGAGATTTGAAATTGAAAGTTTACCTGAGTTACAACAGAACTCTTACACTATCCTGCTAAAGAATTATGATCTCATCTTTCAGATGACAAGGGAAAGGAACAGTGACAAGAACACTGTGACCAACCCTTTAATTTTGAGTTTTGTTGATATTCAATTTTGGGTTTTGTTGATATTTTAAGTTCAAATAAATATTGTACTGAACCACCCCAATTTTTGTCAGTGACTTCTTTCCTTTTTTTGAAGATTTATTTATTAATCTGAGAAATAGAGAGTGAGAGTAGGCATGCATGCAAGCAGGGGCAGAGGAAGGGGCAGAGGAAGAGAATCTTCAAGCAGACTCTATGTTGAGCATGGAGCCCGAGGCGGGGCTGGATCTCACAACCCTTGAGATCATGACCTGAGAGTCAGAAGCTTAACCAGCTGGGCCACCCAGGTGCCCCTGTTCAGTGATTTCTGAGCAACAAGAAGCCTGAGGAAAGTTCAGGGAACTTTTGGTGTGACATTTTAGATCACTTACAGAAACATTTGTCCAGTGCATGCTAACTGCAGACAGCTTGACACAGGTGAGTCATGGTGCTCTACATCAGGTGGGGATGGGGCAAGGAGGGGATGAGGAGGGGAGGGTGCCATTCCCAGAGTACAGTTTTCTGTGGGTTGGTGGCAACTAAATGCCTAGTATACAAATATCTTCATTCAGTTTATCTGGCCCAAGCACTCCTATCTGCATTTAAGAAGAGCTTCCTATGATTTTAAAGATCTATCAGATTGGAAACTATGTTAGTTTCCTAGGGCCTCCATAAAAAATGATCAAAATTTGCTGAAATAAACAACAGAAATCTATTATCCCACAGTTCTAGAGGCCAGAAGTCCAAAATCAAGATGTCATTAGTGCCATATTCCCTCTCAAAACTCCAGGGGAGAATCTTCCCTTGCCTCTTCAAGTTTCCAGTGGCTCCAGATGCTGCCTGACTTGGAGTCTCATCACTCAATCTCTTCCTTGGCTTTTCCATTGCCTCCTCCTTGGCATGTCTCTGTGCTGTGTCCCTGTTTCTGTCTCTTAGAAGGGCACATATGATTAGAGGTAGGGCCTACCCTAAAACAAGGATGATCTCATCTTGAGGTTCTTAATTGCATTCACAAGGAGCCTTTATCTGAATAAGGTCATATTCATAGGTTCCAAGTGTGGGACGTATCTTTTGGAGGGTGACCATTCAAACCCCTCAAGAAGCCTGGAGCTCCAAGAGCCTAGACTCTGTGGAGTCAGGTGCACCTGGGTACAAATCTAGCCTACAATTCCCAACTGCATGACCCAGAACACTTACCTCATCTATAAAATGTGGGTAGTATTAGCACTGATGTCCTGGTCTGTGACAAAAGATAACACATTAGAGACAGTAAGACCCTTGGCATAGTGTCTAGCACAGATGTTCCCTATTACTACCAGCTATTTCCTCAATACCCTACAATCCTGAAGATGGCTAAGCTTTAAGCAGGCAAGAGCAGCTGGCCAGCATCCAGCTAGAGAGAACCCAAAACATGTACCTCATGGGCCTCTTGCTCTAATTGAGCTAATTTGGTAAAGTTGAATCTCAACAATGAAAGGAAATTTAATGATCATGTAGGCCAGTTCACCTGATTCTACAGATGATAAAAAATAGTCTTCAGAGGGAGAATATGTTTTACCATAACTGCATAGAAGTCGGTAGCACAACAAAAATTAGAACCCAAGATGCTCCCCATTTACTTCTTACCACTGCAATATGATTACATGTTAGATGAATTGTTATTGGAGATTATCTCCATTGGCATACAGAGAAATTAACATCTTTTTTTTTAAAGATTTTATTTATTTATTTGACAGAGATAGAGAGCACAAGTAGGCAGAGCAGCAGGCAGAGGGAAAAGGAGAAGCAGTCTCTCTGCCAAGCAGGGAGCCTAATGCGGGGCTCAATCCCAGGACAATGGGATCATGATCTGAGCTAAAGGCAGTCGCTTAACCGACTGAGCCACCCAGGCACCCCGAGAAATTAAAATCTTGAAAAAATATTTTTTTCTATTTTAGAACATTTTTTTTCTCAAATTGATCCTATTTATACAGTAATTAAGACTAGCAATTTTAATTATAAGAGCACATAATGGTATAGCAGTTTGGAGCTGATTCCCTAAAATAAATTAACTCTCTCTTCACTTGCACTGACCATTGGTAAGAAGAAATTCACATGCCCATGTTGACCCACTCACCCCTCCACTGTGTAGTAAAAAGTGTAACTGTTTCTTATGCTAATGAGCTCAGAAATTTTCTAGTAATATTCTGTTTATTGTCTGTGCCATTATAAATTTACGAGTTATCTTGGGTAAAGAGTATGTTTCTGAGATTACAAAGGTGAAATAAAGGGAGAAGGGACAGCATTAAGGAGTGGAAAGCATTCAAGTCATTTTATTCACATTTGATTTCAATATAGTCACCTTTGCATTTATCTCATCTCCTTTCTAGAGTGCATATTCCTTGCTGTCTTACAATGAAAAGTTCCTAGAAGCCCATTTTATCTTACCTAATACTGAATCTACAAGGCACAGCATAGCGCCAAGCACATGGTGAGTTCCAAATAATTTATCACTGAATGACTTAATTTATTCTCACTTAATATTTATTAAGTTAGACATATTGAGAAGCTCTCTATTTAAACAGTCACTTTTGTACCTTCTACACAATGCCCCATATGTGGTTAATATTCAAACATGTCTGTTGGATATACCACAGAAAGAATTTTTGAAGATCTCAAGTTTGGTTCTGACTTCCTCCAAATAGAAATATGGTTAACCTCATCTTAAATTACCTTTATAGTTGTAAAGCCATTTCGAAAATAATTCTAACATTCCAAATTGGCAAATTTTATTTCCAGAGTTAAGGACAGAATAAAGGGCTTATGTATTAAAAATGAGTTATGGCACTAGTTTGGCCAGTGGAAGTAATTTTGGGGCAATGCCAAAAGTCTTTTTAGTATGGTCCACCTAGCCTGGCATGGGAAAAGTCTACCATTGTTGCCTATCACTAGATTTTGGAGGGTATATAATCACTTCTTCAGGGCATCTAGGACAAATTGGGCAAGGCTGCCACTTAGCTGATTGATAATGAGTCTGGGTGTTAGTCTCAGATTTTATTAAATACAGCAATTACGTTAGAACAATTCAAGGCAGAACAATATCTAGAGGAAGCCCAGACTGCTCTTCAGGCCAGGGTATCAAGAGGTGAGATCTACCTTTAGCTCATGAAACAAAGGGGTTTGTTTGCTTATTTGTTTGTTTGTTTGTTTTTAAGACAGATTATTTGTTACATACAGAGAGTGTATTAGTTTGCCAGGGCTGCCTTACAAAGTACTATCAATATGATTGGCCTAAACAACAGAAATATACCATGTCACAGTTCTGGAGGCTAGAAGTTCAAGATCAAGGTGTCAGCAGGACCATGTTCCCTCTGAAAGCACTAGGAAAGTGTCTGTTCCAGGCCTCTCTCCTAGCTCCTAGAAGTCCTGTGCCTTGGGGCAGCACCCCTTGAATCTTCGCATGATGTT
The DNA here is from genome assembly GCA_004024625.1 of Mellivora capensis. Lineage (NCBI taxonomy): Eukaryota > Metazoa > Chordata > Mammalia > Carnivora > Mustelidae > Mellivora > Mellivora capensis. Next base: position 47,217 of record PISX010007977.1, on the reverse strand, counting down.
TTCTCTGTGTGTGTCTCCATCCAAACTGCCTCTTCATATAAGGATACAGTCATACTGGATTATGGGTGCATTCTACTCAAGGATGACCTCATCTTAACTATTTACATTTGCAACAACCCTATTTCCAAATCGGGTCATATTCTGAGGTAGTGGGAGTTAGGACTCAGCATGGAAGTAGTGAGGGTTAAGACTTCAATATTTTTTGTGGGGACACAATTCAACCCATAACATAGAGTTACAGAATCAATAAAAGAAAGGCACCAACCAGGCAGGGATTTTTGCAGGGAGGGACTCAGCAATCCAAGGTTTTCTTATTTCAGGCACCAACAGCCTAGCCTAAAGGTGGGTTGAAGTGTGAAAGTTTAAGGTAATTTTTATTTTTATTTTTTTTTAAACAAGATTTTTTTTTTAAGATTTTATTTATTTATTTGACAGAGAGAGATCACAAGTAGGCAGAAAGGCAGGCAGAGAGAGGGGGGGAAGCAGGGTCCCTGCTGAGCAGAGAGCCCAATGTGGAGCTCGATCCCAGGACCCTGAGATCATGATCAGAGCTGAAGGCAGAGGCTTTAATCCACTGAGCCACCCAGGAGCCCCTGAAGGTAATTTTTAACACAAGGTTCTGTGAGGACACAATCTCTCCCTTTACTCGTTGCAATGACACAGCCTGCTGAGGGAACCCAGGCCAAACAAGCCAAATGTGAAAATGCAGGCACAGACCCTTTGGCTAGAACAAATTCTGTGCTTATCACCTGGACAATCTGACTGATGTTAAAGAGCTGGACTTGATGGATGCCAAAGAGCAGTGGGCAAATGAGCCTGCTCAGGCAAAGAAAGAGCTTGACATTTTTTTGGAGGGAAGACATCATTCAATTATTTCTTCTTCCTCCAGCGCTGATTTTCAGGCAGCCCAACTCTATACGTTTTCAGAGCTTTGGAGTAAAGCACTTAGCAAGAGATTGCATGTTGTTTCAAACTGAAAGAGACACAGTACTGCTTTCCACCCTTCCTTGAATCAATGTGGCTATTTTCCAATATTAATAAAAAGCTCTGTTTCTGGAAAACGAACCTCAAACTCCATTCTCTTGCCTGAGTTCCAAGGATTTGATGACAAACTTGGCATACTAAATTTTACAGATCCAAATCAATGTTGAACACAAAAGAAAGCCCAGTGCCCTATGGTAATACAAGAGCATGATTATTTTTGGACTGAAACCACTTAACGCAAGCACAGCTGCAAAGGTCTTATTCCACTTCCAGAAGATCGTCTTTATATTCCAAATAGTATCCAAAAGCCATAGAAACCAAGCTCAGACAGCATTATTAATATGAAATAAGTTATGTCACACTTGGTTTTCAAAGATAGTAAATCCACCAACACCAGTAAAATTAAATAAATATTTGAAGTCTGAAGTTAACATCCATGAGAGCCAGGAAAAATGAAAATTTCAAATCTGATTTAGGGAAAAAAGTCTTTTTCCTTAATTTCTCCCTGACCATTTAAAGTTAACTATATATTGCCTACAGAAATGCTATTTATTCAATGATGAAACTTCCATCTAAATTGAAATTAGCGAGGATAAATATATACTCAAGTAAAACTGTACGGTGAGTGGTACACAGCCATAATGGGTGTTTGGATACACCCAGTCTCATGTCACTTCCCTGTATTAATGTTTTACTGAAGCCCTAGTGAAGTCAAGGTACCTTTCAGAAGACCTTTAAGAATCTGGTCTCTGGGTGCCTGGGTGGTGTAGTCGGTTAAGCATCTGACTATTGACCTCAGTTCAGGTCGTAGTTTCAGGGTCATGAGATGGAGCCCCACGCTGGGCTCTGCCTTCAGTGAGAAATCTGCTTGAGATTCTCTCTCCCTCTCCTTCTGCCCCTTATATTCATGTGCATGTTTTCTCTCTAAAATAAATAAATCTTTGGGGGAAAAAAAAAGAATATGGTCTCTGGTTGACCCTTAACCATCCTGTCTAATCCATGCACCTCACATGCCTAATCCTCATCTTGGATCCCATTATACCCACTCTCTTCCCTCCGGGCATGTTGTGCCTATACTGTCCATACACTCTAGAACCATGGGGCAATTTCACCTAAGGGCTCAGTAGTTCATGAAACAAGTCTCTGAAATGGGCCAGGTGTTCCTTTTATGTGCTACTTGGTGGGCACCTGTGTTGCACCTATTAGTATATGCTTTGTACTGGGAGATTTACAGGTCTACCTTCTCTCACCAGCTACAGGCTCCATAAGAGGAGAGACCTGAATAACTCATGTTATTTGGTCAACAGATGTGAATAAATAACTGTTGAGTGAATAAGTGAAAGTTATCACAAGACTTTCATTAACCACATCTTCCACATATGACAATTATGTTTGTCAAAAACAACATAATTAAACTGTGTTTATAGAAAGATCAGGTTCAGTATAAGAGAGAAAATAGTGGTCTTCTGTTCTGCACAGGGTCAGTGATATTCTAGGGGATTTTTGCTGTTTGGAACATCATACTGTTTATGGCTTTTTTTATCTTTCCAAGTTTTTAACTTCATCTTAGAACTAGAAAAAACATATGTCAAAAATTATTTAAATTATCTGTTTTCCTGGTATCCAAAAATAATATCTGTTGATTACTTTTGCATCTGTTTTCCAATCCTTCTCCCTCTCTTTTTTTTTTTTTAAGTGAGCATCAATATTTAAAAGAGATGGTGACAGACTAGACCGTGTCAATCTAATGTTTACGTGATAGTGAAGAATCTAGAAACAATTATCAATGTGGAAAGAGGAAAAAATGACTTTTTTCCACAGCACAATGACTATCTTTCAATATCCACAAAATCACTACGCAAAAGATAAATTAAGCTCAAATCCAAATGACTTTTGAAAGTAGAAATAATATAAAAAGATACCCTAAAAAAAAAGATATCCTAATCTGTATTTCAGCTCAGTATGAGGACAAACTTCCTAAATATTTAAGCTTTATGAAAATTGATGTAGCTTCCTCTCCAGGAAGTGAGTTTCTTCTACCTGGAGGTACATAAACTGAAGCTAATTGCCTATTTGTTGAGAATAGTAAGAGAAGTGACACATCAATCAAATTAATCCTGGAGATGACCTGGAGATGACCTCTGAAGTTCTTCCAAGTATGAGATTTAATGATTCCATGACAACGGATTTTTAAATTCATTGTCAAGAATAATTTCAAAAGCCAGTTTCTTTCATTTTGGGCAAGAAATAAAATATTAGAGATAATTCATTTTACCCAGGTTCAAAAAATATATATACATACATACAATATATATATCCGTGTTTACATATAAGATACTTCCACTGTGTAAAAAGGATGAAATGTATATACATGTTCAACAAAAGGCATTAATAGAATGTTCACTGGAATACTATTCATAATAGTCTCAGTCAGGAAACTACCCAAATGCACCTCAACAATAGAATAAATAAAAATTATATGTCCTCCCAATGGAATACTTTACAGTCATAAGAACAAAGATATTAGCAGTATATGTAATAATGTGGATGAATCTCACAAACAAGAGGTTGAGCAAAAGACACAGAAGAGTAAACACAAGCAGGCAAAACTAACATAATGCATTAGAAGTGAGGACAAGGGTTATCACTTAAAATGGGTGAAAGAGGGCTTCAGGTGCCTTTTTGTTCCTTGTTCTCAGTACTTTTTATACAGATGTGTTCACTTTTCAAGACTACAATGAACTGGACATGTGATTGGTGCATTTTTCTGAACAAATGCTGTACTTCAAAACAAAGTTGTAAAAATGGCCTCTATGTCTATTTGTTTTCTATATTCAATACTATGGAAAAACCCATTATGGCAAAATCACACAATTTATATTAAAGAATTACTCATTAGGAGGATCTAAATAATATGAAAAGGTTTAAAGATTATATAAAAACTTATGAATGAAAAATATGTGTTTTAGAGACAAACACTAGCAATGAACTCTGGTCATCTTGATATTATTTTATCTCATTTGTGCTGAAATCCATATGCACTAACAACTAATTATAGATCTCTTTTAGCTTTGTTTTCATGTTGCTTTTAAAAATGTTGGCTTTTTTTTTCATGGGAAGTCTGGCAGAAATTAAACCTCCTAGAATTTTTTTAAGCATTTTCATTTATGGATAAAAGTATACAGCCATATTATTGAGCTTCCAAAAGCCTTCCACTTATCCAGTAGAGCAGGTGCACCGATTTAACAGGCCACAGCCACAGTCATTCAGATAATCTCTATGCAAACAAAAGTCCAACTGCCAGATTCTTTATACTTTCCAAAGCCAACAGAATAGGTTTGGATATTCCTCCTGGAAAAAAATTAATACTGGACCATGTAATTGACGCAAAAATATTATTTTTCAAGTACGGGCAGCATTTTTCTGTTACAGAAGTCGGCAATATTTTTTGAAAGTGTCCAGATAGTAAATATTTAGGCTTTCCATTCCATATGGTCTCTGTCACAAGTACTCCACTCTGCTCTTACAGAGTGGAAGCAGCCACAGACAATACGTAAACAAAAGAGTGTGGCTGTGTTCCAATAAAACTTTATTTATAAAAAGGGAGTAGGCCAGATTTGGCCTGTGAATTATAGTTTTCAGCCCTGGTTCTAGGAGAAAAAAAGGTGTTCTTATTTGTTTTATTTTGTTTTCTCTTTCCCTACACGCCTATCAAACCAGCAGAATTATCTACTGTTATCATTCAGTGGTTCTTAATCTGAGAAAACCAGATTTTTGGATGTCCTTAAACTCTTCCCATTATTAAAGTCTGATGAAAATAATCCATTTATCTTGCATGCACAGACCAATAGAAATGGTAATTTTTTTATGCTTTTGACTAGAATGTCCCCAAATTTTTCCTTCTGAAATATTTTTTCATACTTTTTCCTAATTTCTATTGACCCCTCAAAATTTAGCTTAAAACTCTACCAAAAAAAGGCATTTCCCAACACCCCAGTCTAGGTCATCTCCCCACCCTATTCTCCTCCCCAACCCCCACTCCACTATTTTTCATTTATGTCACTTATCACAGTTGATAAGCCATTTAGAGTAGTTGTTAATATCCCAGACTCTAATGCCAGACCACCTAGGATTAAATCTCAGCTCTAAAATTATTAGTTCTGCAAACTCTAACAAGTTGTTTACTTTTCTGTACTGTGCCCTCATATACAAAATGGAGATAATAGTAGTAACCCACTACATAGGGTTGTGTGAAGATTAAATCATTACATACAGGTAAAGCACTTATAACAGTATCTGTGCATAGTCAAAATTAGGTGTTATTTTTAATAGTTAATAATGGAACATTCATCTACATACTTGTTCAAAAAATATTCATGTGGCAACTACTATGTACCATATCTCCATTATAATCTAAGCTCCATAATATAGAATGAATAAATTTAGTGGTTTATAATAACATAAATTAGCTCATAGCTTTATAGGTCATAATCCACTGAGATCTATGTTCAGAGCATCACAAGACTGACATTTTGATAATCTCAGCTGGACTCCACTGTTACCTGGAGACCATGAAACAATGTACTTCTGGGCTTACTCTTCCTCACTCCTATTACTGGCAGAATTTAGTTCTTCGTGATTTTAAGACTGAGGTCTCTTCCTTGCTGGCTGATAACCAGGGCCTATTTCAGCTCTTCAGGACATCTGCATTCTTTCTCTGGGAGCCCCTTTTTTTCAAGCCAGCAGTAATGTATCATATCCTCCTCGTGCTTTGAATCTCTTGGACTTCTTCATCCACCAACAGAGAAAACTCTCTGCTTTTAAAAACTCACATGACTACACTGAGCCCACCCAAATAACCTCCCTATTTTAAGGTCAACCTGTGCCTTATAGGGTGACATAATCATGGGAGTGACATCTCATCATATTCACAAGTACCAGTGATTAGGGCATGGAGTCTTTGACTAGGCATGAAGGGTGTAGGCAAGGTTAGAAACTCTGCCTGCCACAAAGTACATAATGAAAACTCAGTAAATATGAATGAATGAACCATAATTTCACCTCATGTGACCACAGGCTCACACTGATTGAAAATAAATTTATTATTACTGAATAAATTATGTATTGTTGGACAAAAAGTTTCTTAGTATCTATAAAAGATACTTAATAAAAGATTCTTTAAGACTGAAAAGTGGCAGCAATTATCTTAACCAACTAGCATCCACCTGGTAAAAAAGAGAATGAACTCCTTGGTTCATTCATTTACCCCACAACTATGGACAGTGAGCTAAAGGCTGATAGAAAACAGTAGTAAATATTATTAGCAAATATACAGAATTCCTACTCTCACAAAACTCATGTTAGTGGAAAGACTCAGGACAGTGCTGAAGAATCTGGAGCCTGGTTACCTATCTTCAAACACAGGCCCCTGTATAATCTTGGGAAGTTACTTAATACAATTTACCTCAGTTTTCTTACCGTAACAAGTAAAAAACAATACTATATGTTCATAAGACCATTGTGAGGATTAAATTAGTTAACGAAATTAGCTATCTAATATTTATTAGTGCAAATCCTTAGAACTTTAGCATAGGATTTCTTAATCTCAGCACTGTTGACACCATGGGCAAATGATTCTTTGTAGTGGGGACTGTCCTTCACACTGTCAGATGTTTCAAGGAGCCCTGGCCTCAACCCAATAGATGCCACTAGCACAGCGCCCCCATCCTCCCTCACCAGTTGTGACAACCAAAAATGTCTCCAGACATAGCCAAATGTCTCCTGGGAGCACAATGAGCACACACAGGTGATTGAAAACCACTGATCTACCACATAATAAATTTCCAACACATATTAGCTATTACTATATTTAATTTTTACCTGACTATGAAGGGTAAAGGGAGAGCTTTCTCCTAGGAATCAACTTTTACATGGAGTTATGACAAAATCCCATACGTAAAAAATCACGCAGTACTATGTTGTACAGACACTAAATCGTAGTCAACATTAATTTCTCTCTTTTCTCCCCAATCCTCAAAAATGACTTAGAGTGCAGTCTTTCTCAGAATACCTTGTTTGTTTGTTTTTTATTTTATTGCTAAGGACTTCATTTTTAATTTCATTTTTATCTTCCCCTTTCTAGTCTACTAGCCAGCTCTTTCAACCTCAGTTATAATCTTACTGCAGGTCATTTACTTGAAGGAATGGTTTCTTGCATAGAATAATATAAAAACTAGAATAAAACCACTCCTGAATGTGATGTTCTTGTGCCTCCCCATATTACTGTAGGAATTGAAAAGTGGCTTCAACAGAAAACCTTTTTGTATTTATTTCAAATTATTTTTTGTTGAAAACCTTCCTAAGATGTATCAAGTTTTTGTTTTGCCATAGTAGCTATAAGCTGATGGCAATAACAGAAGTTGTCTTTAATGACTGAAGATCATTCCAGCGCTAGAAGCATTGCTGTTCTGGGCATTGATCTTTCTAATACAGGTCTGTAGATGTAGAAGATTGGGGTGCTGAGCACAAAACGTATGAAAGTTTTCCACTTCAAATCATCAATATTGGTTTGTTGTCTTGTCACTGGCTTTATCCTCCAGTGTCAGAAATGTATCTGCTATTGTAGGTTTCAAATTAATTGTGTCTGTTTAAAATTACAATGAAATACTATGTGCCCTAAACTACATTTTAGAATAGTCAGCTTTTACAAGTAAATATTAAACTCTGACAAGACATTAAAAAGATTAAGAAAGGGACTGAGTGTGGGAAAATTGTAATTTCCCAGCCCCTTGCAGTCAGACTTGATCTTCATTTGAACCAGTCAGTGAAATAAGGGGGGGGAAGTAAGGTATCTCAAGCAGAAATTTTCAAGCCAATATGTGGTTCATATCACTGACCTCTTTTCCCTCTGCCAAGAGATCAGGAACATTCCAGATAGGAACTGCTCCAATTTTATGGATCTCAGTGTAAGGATAGAATAGAAAAACCATCTTGAGACGAACTTATGGCAAGAAGGAGAAATAAAGGGGCGCCTGCGTGGCTCTCAGTCAGTTAATGTCTGCCTTCAGCTCAGGTCATGATCCCAGGGTCCTGGGATGGAGCCCCAAGTCAGGCTCCCTGCTCAATGGGGAGTCTTCTTCTTCCTCTCCCTCTTTCCTTCCTCCTGACCATTCTCTCTCTGTCTCAAATAAATAAAATCTTAAAAAAAAAAAAGGAGAAATAAACCTTCAACTTTATGTTTGTTACCACAGCATTACCCTGCATATACTAACTGATATATGTAGTAATAGTTATTCATTTATTGACAGTTTTGCACTTGTACTCTCTATATATGCCAGGCAGAAGAGTAGAAACTTGGAGCACCTGGGTAGCTCAGTTGGTTAAGCAGCTATCTTCAGCTCAGGTCAGGAGCTCAGAGTACTGGGATGGAGCCCCACATTGGGGACTCAGTGGGGAATCTGCTTCTCCCTCTTCCTTTGTCCCTCCCCTCCCCCACTCATGCTTGCTCTCTCTCTCAAGTGAATAAATAAAATCTTAAAAAAAAAAGAACAGATATTGAAAAATAAGGAAATAGAAGTATACCTGTCCCTAAGGGAGTATACCTGTCCCTTACATTATAGTGAGATTAAAATACCTACTAACTGGAAAATTAGATAACCTGACAATTGGGGCACCTGGGTGGCTTAGTGGGTTAAAGCTTCTGCTTTTGGCTCAGGTCATGATCCCAGGGTCCTGGGATCAAGCCCCACAGTGGGCTCTCTGCTCAGCAGGGAGCCTGCTTCCTTTCCTCTCTCTCTGCCTGCCTCTCTTCCTACTTGTGATCTCTGCCTGTTAAATAAATAAAATCTTAAAAAAAAAAAAAAGATAACCTAAAAATTGCCTTCTGACTATATTTACATTGCTGCATTCTAAAATTGGAGGGTTCCCTATGGCAAAGCAGAAGAGATGAAGCATTATGTGAGGCAGTTAGATAAGAAAACCTTGGAAGCTGGGCAATTTGATGAACCTAATTAACAAGGTGGTTATCTTTTCTTTTGGCAACCACAATCCATGCCAGAAACACGTATACAAACGGGGGAGATTTTAGGTCCAACTGCAGGGGAGAAGCCATGAGAGATGGTCAGTTAGTGTTCTCTCTAAATGTCCATGCAGAGAGAACAGAACCACTTGGCAGTCCACGCTTGTTTCAGCTCTGAATGGGAGATGTGGTTCCCCGCAATCCCTACTACTTACCCCACCACCCAGAACTGCTCTCCAGGGTCATCAAACACTACTGTGTACCACAGGACAGGGAGGCCTAGTAAAGGAACACTACAGGAACACAAAGACCACTTTATTATTTGGCCAGGGCTGTCATTTGGTTTTCCAAAGAGTCTGACGTATGGAAATGAAGCAATTGAAACCAGCATGATTTGGGTCTGATGGCTGTCCTCTTCTCCCCTAACAGGAGTAGGCAGCATTTTATGGGCCTCGTAAAAGGGTTTATGAGGCTTTGATGGGAAGTTGGCAGCCCATGCTGCCCACACTAACCTGATGAAAAACAGTTCATCTCTGCACCTACATGAAAGGTTTATGGTTGTGGTTGTTTACTCAGAGCCCAGGTAGAGCAGGGCCAGGGGCGTCAAAGCAATGGGTCCCAGAAATGAAAGTGGAGGAAGAACTTAGCTCTGGCATGTCAGAACTTAGAAAAGGCAGCAGCACCAGCAGGAATCCTGAACCAAGATCCTAGAGAAGCTGAGAAGACTTAATCCACTGAGCACACGTAGAGGTGCCTTTCTTCCACCTTTACTAAAGGATTATTCTCTTCCTCCCACTCCACATTAGGACACTTAGGATATGATGACTAAGAGCATAAGCTTTGAAGATGGGGGACCTGACTTGAATTCTACCCCCATGATTTACTAGCTGTGTGACTTTAAGTAAAGCACTGAGCCTCTCTGGTCCTCTGTTTCCTACTCTTGCTTAATAATGAGTAAATGAAATTATTTTGACAAAGTTCTCAAAACAGTTCCTGGTACACAAAGACCATTGAGAAATTAATGATCATCACTGAAAGATCTAGGTTTGAGACTTAATTCCATCCTAGGCAGGTCAACTGACCAGACAGATTATAAGTTTCCTCACCATCAATGTGAAAATGATGGAAGTGGAATGAAGGAATAAATTAAGATATTGAATGTAAACAGTTGGTAAATTTTAAGGTGGAATACAAGGGATGATGCAAGGATGCAAATTCTCAAAACTACATTCTTGAGTAATAATAATAATGTTTAAAAGCTAATATCAGCTGTGTCTTGTGTCAGAGTTGCTTCTAAGTACTTTATATGTATTTAGTGCATTATCTTCATTACATTGATATGACCTCTCTACTTTACTATCTCCATTCTATAGGATGGAGGATACTGAGGCAGAGAGGTTTAAAAAACTTGCCTAAAGGAGAGCAAATATTAAAACTCAGATAGCCTGACTTTTCTCCTTACTACATTAATTTTTCTGTAATTTCTATACATATTTTCAAATTTAGATACACACTTTGAAATTGTCAGACATGCTGATGTGTTGTTCTTAATGAACCAGATGGCTGGTTTTAGGTATGTGGTAAAGGTAGCTGTAGCTAATTCCACAAAGAGAAAATGTGTAGCTTATCAAGATTTATGTATTTTTTATTGGTTCATTCCACAAATATTGACTGAAGTCTTACAATGTGGTAGTCACCATGGTAGACACTGGCAAATTTATCAAAATATTTCTCAAAATTTCTTTATGAACTACTTACGGACCATTTAGTCACTGTTTCACATAACCTGACTTATTTCAACCTGGCTTCTACCATAACCCCTCCAGTTAGCTACATTCACAAATGTTACATTCCAGTCACTTACTCCAATGTTTCTGTGTGTGTTTTCACCCTGCCAACTTTATTCGTAAGGTTTGCTGACTACCTTTTATTTAAAATTCCCTACTCCTTCAGCTCATATATGATGACATCTTTCCCCTCTGGACAGTAGTTTCAATGACTCATTCTCTCCCAAGCCATTATGCATGGAACATTCCATGATGCCGCACTGCTTCATAATCAAACTCTATGCCCTGGCATTCAATGCCCTGCAAGATCATATCCCATACTAATTCTCTAGCTTTACATCCCACTATCTCCTTCGTGCATGAAACCCTTCAGCACACCTCACTCTTCATTATTTGTCCAATCTCTGTATGTTTATCCAGTTTGTTCTCAGAATTAACTATCTTCCCTATTTAGTGTTTGTTTCAAGGCATACTTCTCGCTTGAGGCTGAACCCCAGCTAGAAGTAACATTTCTTTCTTCAACCCAAAAGGTAATTTGCCATGCCACTCTCAAGACACTAACTGGATTTCATCCTGAACTACCCATTCTGAAGTTGTCTTTTAGCCTCCAGGAAGTTGTCAACACCCTCAGGGCATGGGCTAGGTCTTCATTCTATTCATTCTCAAACCTAGCACAGATCTGTACTCATGACAAATGTTCAGTAAGTTTATTGGACAGGTGGTCGGATGGATGAATGGATGGTCACAGGCTCACATGACTAATAAACTAATCCCCTTTCTACCAGGGCATATGTCTTATGACATTTAGGATAAGAATGATTCAAATATCCATGCCAGCCGTTGTCATCAGCTACAAATATTTTCACTTTAGAAAATATTCTTAATTTCTAATATGAGCAAAATTACAGGAAAGAAAAGCTTTAAAAATAAAAACTAATTGTTGCTGGCAGCACTGGCTGGAACTCTGGGCTACAGCATATTATACATTGCTCAAACCCACAGAAGTCCCCAGTGCCTTTATTTCCTCCTCTGAACTCTGAAGTGAAGTTAAACAGAAATCCTCTAAGTGTTCCTCTGGCTCTGGAAATATCTAGGTCTACCTTGCATCCTTCCATGGATAGTTGGGACACAATATATATTTTTTTCTTCAAGCAAGAAGAAATTAAGAAGGAAATTCCATGGCACAACATTAACAGTCATCCGCCATGGTAGCTGGTAATGAAGCAGAGTTCACACCTACCAGTGGGCTGTATTAGAGAAAATTCTGAAAAGGATATTTATGAAAGAAGAAAACAGTACTTACTAATATTCTCTGCCAAGTCTAAAATTCTAGAATTGTGTGTGTAAGAAACCCTAAATTATACTGAGCATTGATTCTCAGGAGATACACATATAGAAATTTCCATACATATGAATACGTGTGTGTATATATATATAATGTATATATGTGTATATATATATACACATACAAATATCCACAGATGTCTATATGTATATATATGCATGTATATATATATGTATATACACACGTATATAACCACTTGTGTATTTCATGTATGCACGCACATATGTATTCATTTTATATATGTGTATTATGAAATATTCAAGAAATAGAAGTTTTAAAGGAACAAAAAAGAGAAAGAAAACAAAGAGATGTGGTAGAAATGAAGCCAACTCCATTCAGTTGAAATAAAACAGGTTTTTCCCTTTATGTGCTGAAAATACAAAGGAATTGGACCCTTTTAAGATATTTATCATTATTGGTGAACCCACTGTTCTGGAGAGGAGAACAGAGCTAAAGGAGAACAGAGCTAAAATCTGATGGATTAGCAATGAACATATTTTGTGTAGTGTTCATATACTTTATCAGATTCTTCTAACCCCTAAATTCTTCCTAAATAAAACAAAATAAGGGGCACCTGGGTGGCTCAGCTGTTAAGCATCTCCCTTCCATTCAGGTCAATGATCCCAGGGTCCCAGGTCCCAGGATCCCAGGTCATGATCCCTGGTCATGATCCCAGGGTCCCAGGAACAAGTCCCGCATTGGGCTCCCTGCTCAGTGGGAAGCCTGCTTCTCCCTCTCCCACTCCCCCTGCTTGTGTTCTCTTTTCTCACTGTGTCTCTCTCTGTCAAATGAATAAATAAAATTTTTTTTAAATAAATAAACAAAATAAAATCAGATATAAAAGTAAACTTTTCCTCGTTTTCCATAAAGACCTCTGCTGGGAAAGTAGCATGTGACTTCAAGAGAGCCTCTGACTCATCTGCACGGACTCATTTGTCAAGTTGATGTGGCAAAAGAATGAGTGGGAGAGGCAGTTCACAAATTATCAAGATTCGAGCACAGGTGCCTCATTTCTTAAAAAGAAAACAAACAAACAAAAAAACAAAAGAAATCCCACAGCTCTGGTCAGAAACAGGTTATAAGCATTATGAGTGAGAATGAATTCAACCAGTTTTTCCAGAAAACTAAAAAACCTTGATTTCTTTGGATTTAGAGGCACAGTTGAAGGGGAGGATCCTGGGATTGCTAATATTTGCATGTCTATCATATGCAAGACCTTTTACAAATGGTACCTGATGGATTCTTCATAACAACTTTATGAGACACACCCTTTTTCCCATTTTAACAAATGGGGCCACAAAAGACTGTTCTAAGTTCATCCAGTTAATAACTGGTAGAGACACAATATGAGCCTGATATGTCTGCCCCAAAGTCTATGCTCTTGGCTTCATCATAATACCTTTTATTTCGTCTAACTACTATACATTTCAATTTTAAAATGCTCTTTTTACTTACTTAATTACTTTCCACCTTACAAGTAAGAGATAATAAGGTTGAGGCACTATCACTATTTTTAATTTTACGGATAGGCAACTGAGCCTCTGAAAGTTTACATTATTTCTCAGACTCATTTGTTAATGTAGTACCTAAGACAAATAGCTTCTGGTTTTAAAGCTAGTAGTGCGTACTGCATTTCACCAAACTTAGTATCAGGACAAAGCAGTGCATAGGTTTTTATTCCTTAACACACAGTCCCACTTTGAAATAACAGATTAGAATTATAGACACATACATACGCACAAACACACACAGCACCCTACAGAGTTATTTTAATAAATATTATATATTGAAATGTGTAATTTTTCATGAACACAAAGATTCCCAGCCAAATTGTTCTATTGCAGGAATGCTGAATAAAGAATAGCAGAAACTCCTTCAGCCAAAGAAAATTGCATAAACACAAAAAACACTAATAGCTATACTCTGTAATAGTAATAGAGGCATGTCTTTGCTTGATTGGACTAAAACAGCATTTTAATGGAATAACCTTCATTTGACATTTAGCTAACTACTATTTCACAGAATCATGTTTCATTATAAAATGAGAGCCAATCTTAGCAATGATTGCAGCACTAGTTATTATAAAAATGTTTCTTATTTTATTCTCCCAATCAATACCCTCCAACTCCTATTCTAGGACTTGTTTTCCTGTTTCTGATTTGAAGAAGGAGGGAAATGGGGACAGAAAACTTCCTGAAAGGTATTATCCTGAGAAACAATATTGCTTTACAATATTGCAATATTTACAATATTGCAGCCACGTATGTTAGCACAGTTTTTAAGCCATTTTAAGCCATTAAGGTATAACCACCATTTGAAGACAGCTCTTCGTTTTCCTTAAATGAAGGAAGAAATTGAAGTCAGACATGTCTGGTGACTTTCCCAAGGTTGCATAGCTATAGTGTGCCTGAAATGAGAGCCGAAATTCAAATCTAGTCATGTCCAGCCTATTGTATCACTTCTTTATACTGGAACTTAATTTGACTTATTTCAGGCTTAGAAAATGTTAAGAGAAGTTTCATTAGTATCAGGTAAAACTGAGGTCCAAAGGGATTCTTTAGGAACTCAATCCAGTTGTGTTTCTAATCTTGAAATCCATTTTTCGTTTAATCTCAGCTCATTAGAGTTGAAACAAACTGCAGAAAACATTCATTGAAGAAACATTATTTTGTCCAATTATGGACCAGGGATCATGCTAGGTCCTAGAGCTACAAAGACAAAGAAAGCAGGACCCATGGCTCTAAATAACTGATTGCAGTGCTAATTATTTGTACAACAAAAGGAAACAGTTTTATGGCTGTACTGGGGTAGAATTATGTGCAAGGTAGAAATAGATACTAAGGGCAGAATACTTAATTTTGCCAGTGGGCACAGGAAAGGGGGACAGGAATTCACAGAGGAAGCTAACATTTTAGCTACAACTTTCTTAATGCGTACATGTTCATTAAAGTGGAAGGGAGGAGTGAAGAGGTGGTGGTAGGTGGAGATCCTACAGGTTTGGTGGCCTTGGAGGGAACTGCAAATAGTTCCACATGACCTGGGATTTAGTGTGGGTGTGAACTCAAAGAGAGAGAGAGAGCGCGAGCATGTGTTTCCAGGTAGGTGCTGGCAACGGAAGACTCCCCATCACTAGCCCGTTATGGAACCTTGATGTGAATCAGAAAAGAGTGCCCCTGACTGGACCCAATATTTGCAGTCACTCTCCCCTCGCCAGCTGCCTAATGTGGTGGCATTGAAACACAGAATGCAGAAGAGACACAGAGCAGACCAGATAAGATGGAAGACATGGTGAAGCCAAGTAGAGTCTGAATGCTCAGCTTTCTCCTATATTATGGAGCCATTAAAGAGTTTTGCAAAGGAACAAAACTGCTGCGGAGAGATGGCAGGAAATGACAGCAACTGCAGTGAGGGCCAAGTCACACCTTACAACTAACTTCCTTTTCTATAACAAATTTCATGTTCTCTCAACAGATAGAAGCAAAATATTAAAATAGTTAATCAAGGACAATACATGCCCTTCTATTTTTTTTAATCTTTTTTTTTTTTTAAATCAGAATAAGCACAAATAATTCAGGGTTTGTTGCCCTTTCCTCTGCCCTTAACATAAAAACTAGTTTTGAGGTGGGAGTAGGGAACTTGTATACCAACCTGGCATCAGCTTTGGGACCTACGTGTTGGCATCATTGGCTTCTCCCATATCCCAGAGGTGTCCATCACCCTGCTTGTCTCTGGATATCCTGTGATAATGCCTACAAAAGTCTAGCAGATCACATCTAATTCTTTTAGGTATCTTGTCATAACTATTTATTCAATAAATATTTTATTGGGTACCTATGATCTAGGTTCTACAAATAGTAATAAGCAAATGAGACAGAGATCTCTGCCTGTGTTTACATCCTACTTACTGTTGGCATCTGTGCTGTCGTTTCTAGGCTTGGGTCCCAAAGTCCCTGTCCCTGTGACCACTCCATCCCAACTCCAGCCCTTCTCTTACCTGGGATACCACTAAACCCCTTTAGATGTCTTCTTGTCATATGTAAACTACTTCCCAGCATCAGAATACACTGATGTCTTGCTAAACAAAGGGCTGGAATTTCTCTAGGCTATATCATAAAGACTGGGGGATAATGCTCCTCTGAAAGGGGGTTAGCAGTAGTACATGGACATCCCACCCTTTGCCCTTCAATTCCCCTTTTCCTTTCTGAAACCCAACCCACAAGAGAACTTCTTTGTCTCCTTTTCTCTCTTTTGTTTCCTAATATCATGTCTCTCTTATGTCTTACTTCTGTCTCATGATTTCATCTTAACAGCAAAAAGCTGTAGCTACTCAGAGGGGAAATATATCTGTGCTATAAGTATTATAAAAATATTTTTATTGAACAGTGATTCAAATTCAGATTCATCAACTCCAATCTCATACAGGAGGCATGAATGAGGAGAAATTTAGAGCAAACATTCATGCAGATTTGCAGTGGGTAGGTAATGTAGTTGTAATGTCGAGGATGATGTGTCACTGCTTTTCTGGGTCCTAAAGGGATGATGACATAATTTACAACCACAGAGGACAACAGGACAATCACTAAGATGTTTGGTTTAGATTTTGTTTTTTGGTTTTTTGCCCCATGGCCTTGAGGTGTTTGGGAATATCTGATTGAAGATGCCCATCTATGATTCAAAATCTGGGCTGAGGATCTAAATGTGTAAATCCTTAGCACAGAATTAGTATTTGAAGCCATGGAGAGATCATCTCACCCAACCCTCCCTCCCCACTGCTACCAACCCATTTTATACATTTTAAATCTGGAGCACAGAGTTTACTCAGTGACATAAGCAGGTCAATTGGCTATTTTTTTTGGCAGAGGCAATCTGAAGTTTTCCTCACCTCCAGCCCAGCAACGAGGTCCACAATAAGTTAGCAAGACTATGTCTCAGATGGAAAGAGATGAAAAAGGAAACAAAACATGTCAACCAAAATGTTAGACTCGGAGATATTACACATGTAAGAGAATTTTAAAGTTAAACTATCCCTGGATGAACTGTTATGTGTGTTTCCTGAAACACCTGCCACATTTACTTGTCATCAAGGTGAACAGAACAGCCCCCAGGGCAGGAGATCCTTTGCATAAATTAGGTGTGAGGGATGTAAAGCACATTTGTGATGTCTCTACAGGACAGCATAGAAATGTTGGTTTGCTACAGAATGGACTAACTTCCTAGAACAAACTCTTCAGTCAGTGGTTTTGTAACTGTAACATAAATAGAAATGACTGCCCATGGGAAAAACAGCATATCCTGTGGGGAGTGGGAGGGGACACCAGCTTGCCCTTCCATTGGTTCTCAAACAACTAAGCAGTCAGTTCTTTTGAAAGAAACAGTCTCCAAAGTAAACCTTGTGTCTTCTCCTTCAGACTGATTGATCAAAGAACTATTAGTTCCACTACGACTTCTTGACAATTCAAAATATGCTCCTCTATAGAGTCACTGACTGAGGCTCATTTTCTACTATCAGTTTAATTCAATTACTTCTTTTTCACTCAATTATGTCAAGGTGTCTCATAGGAAAGTTGGTTCTGTAAGTTTAAAAGCCTACAAATTAAGAACAGGAGAAATTTCTGTGTCTTATGGGGAGAGTAGCAAGAAGGAGTGCTCCCTCCCTCCCACATGACCATATGCTGCTCTTCCTTTATGGCCAAACCTAGTATCTCAGTACCTCATGTTCTCAGAGTAACGTCCAAATATGCAAGATGATAAAAACACAACTAGCTTTGGAAACAAATTACAGATGATAGATGATCATGCATTAAATTATGCTGGGATTTGAAACGTAATCTACCATTCTGTGAAAGAGTACAATTTTTTTTTTTCTCCAGGATAAAATATCAAAAACAAGGAAAGAGTAATTTCAAATGTACTCCCAAACACCACTGCCCACATAGACCTGCAAAGGAACCTGTTTATTATTCATTTGTTCTTTCTGATAATAAACACATCTGGGTTCAAACCCCAGCTCCACTACTGGTCATGCGCTATGTTGCAGATATTCAGCTATGTTGTGCAGAGTAGCTTTTGAAGAACTTAAACACTGCCTCAAGGAGCTTACAATCCAGTGTGGAGCTAGACATGCAAATAAATAATTATCGTATTAAGTTACTGGATGATGATGATAATAATGATGGCAGATGTGTGCACAAAGGAGCTCACAGGAAAGGGCTACGTAGGTCAGAGAAGGCACTCCAGCACAGCAGAAACTTTAGAAGGCTTTTGTGGAAGGGCAGGAAACTTCTAGGCAGTTCACAGAGAAGACAGGGTACTGTACCATACAGGTGGAACCCTGACGAGGACTGCTTTATGAGAAAATGGTAAGGTAAGTGCCATCTGTCCACAGGTATCTTGCATTTTATCATATGCCCTCTTCCTTGAGTCCTGTCCTCCTCAGCATAATGCTCTTTTTTCCCAGATCCCCTTCTATAACCTCCATCCAAGACTGTCCTGTACATAAAATCCTGACTGCCCAAACTTTCCCATCCCCAGCTCCAATTTTAACATGGGTTTCCCTAAACAAAGGAATTGGTACAAGTGATACTACGATGTCTTTCTATTTTATCTTATTTTATTTTATTTTATTTTATTTATTTATTTGAGATAGAGAGAGTGAGAGAGCATGAGAGAGGAGGTCAGAGGGAGAAGCAGACTCCCCATGGAGCTGGGAGCCTGATGTGGGACTCGATTCCAGGACTCCAGGATAATGACCTGAGCTGAAGGCAGTTGCTTAACCAACTGAGCCACCCAGGTGCCCCAATACTAAGATGTCTAAAGAGTTTCTTGGGTGATTCAAATCCCATCTCTCCACTCTACTAACTGTGTGACATGAAGCAGAAATTTAACTTTTGAACTTCCATTTGTTCATCTGGGTAGTAAAGATTGTAACTCAATGGGTTATTTGAAGGTTGAATAGTCAATACCATGTATCTCTAAATAAAGACTGAGAACATTTTCTTTTTTTTTTTTTTTTCAAGATTTACTTATGTGACAGACAGAGATCACAAGTAGGCGGGGGCAGGAGAAGCAGGCTCCCCGCTGAGCAGAGAGCCCGATGTGGGACTCGATCCCAGGACCCTAAGATCATGACCTGAGCCAAAGGCAGAGTCTTAACCCACTGAGCCACCCAGGCGCCCCTGAGAACATTTTCTTCAAAGAGAATATCTAAAGGTAAATTTTTGGTAAATCTTTTACATTTTTATGGATATGCTCAAAATACTTAAAATACACACTACCAATAATTAAGGTATATCTTATACACTCACATAAAATAATGTTTTATGTAAATAATGTCTGAATTTAAAATACTGCTTTTTGTCTCTTCAATAAATGGTGCTGGGAAAATTGGACAGCTGCATGTAGAAGAATGAAACTCGACCATTCTCTTACACCATACACAAAGATAAACTCAAAATGGATAAAAGACCCTCAACATGAGGCAGGAATCTATCAAAATCCTAGAGTAGAACATGGGCAGTAATCTCTTTGACACTGGCCACAGCAACTTCTTTCAAGACATGTCACCAAAGGCAAAGGAAACAAAAGCAAAAGTGAACTTTTGAGATTTCAACGAGATCAAAAGTTTCTGCACAGCAAAGGAGACAGTCAACAAAACAAAGAGGCAACCCACGGAATGGGAGAAGATATTTGCAAATGACAGTACAGACAAAAGGTTAATATCCAGGATCTATAAAGAACTCCCCAAACTCAACACACACAAAACAGATAGTCACATCAAAAAATGGGCAGAAGACATGAGCAGACACTTCTCCAATGAAGACATACAAATGGCTATCAGACACATGAAAAAATGTTCATCATCATTAGCCATCAGGGAGATTCAAATCAAAACCCCATTGAGATACCACCTTACACCAGTTAGGATGGCCAAAATCAACAATATAGTAAATACCACGTGTTGGAGAGGATGTGGAGAAAGGGGAACCCTCTTACACTGTTGTGGGAATGCAAGTTGGTGCAACCACTTTGGAAAACAGTGTGGAGATTCCTTAAGAAATTAAAAATAGAGCTTCCCTATGACACTGCAATTGCGCTACTGGGTATTTACCCTAAAGATACAGATGTAGTGAACAGAAGAGCCATCTGTACCACAGTGTTCATAGAAGCAATGGCCACAGTCACCAAACTGTACAAAGAACCAAAATGCCCTTCAACAGATGAATGGAAAAAGAAGATATGGTCCACATACATAATGGAATATTATACCTCCATCAGAAAGAATGAAGACCCAACTTTTGTAACAACATGGATGGGCCTGGAAGAGATTATGCTGAGTGAAATAAGTCAAGCTGAGAGAGTCAATTATCATATGGTTTCACTTACTTGTGGAGCATAAGGGATAACATGGAGGACATTGGGAGATGGGGAGGAGAAGTGAATTGGGGAAAATCAAAGGGAGAGACAAACCATGAGAGACTGTGGACTCTGAGATACAAACTGGGGATTTTGGAGGGGGAGGAGGTGGGGGTTGGGTGAGCCTAGTGGCGGGTATGAAGGAGGGCACATATTGTATGGAGCACTGGGTGTGGCACATAAACAACAAATCTTGGAACACTGAAAAATAAAATAAAATTTTTAAAAAATACTGCTTTTCTTTTCTTTTCTTTTTGAAAGAGTGAGTGAGTGTCAGGGCAGGGGATGGGGGTCGGGGGTCAGGAAGGGCAGAGGGAGAGGGAGAAGGAGAATGTTAAGAACTCAGTCAGTTAAACATCTGACTCTTGATTTTAGCTCAGGTCATGATCTCAGGGTCTTCATTTAAAAAAAGAAAGAAGAAGCAGTCTTCATGCCCAGCATGGAGCCTACACAGGGCTCAACCTCATGACCCTGAGATCATGACCTGAGCTAAAATCAAGAGTCAGACATTTAACTAACTGAGTTACCCAGGCTCCCCTAAAATACGCCTTTTTCAAATCATACTTTGTGAATCTATCTTTTTTCTAACTGTTCAGATACATATTCAACATCAGAGCCATCATCACCACAGAACACAAGTTTCAGAGCACATCATTATCACTTGAAATACAGAAACTTTTATGCTGTAACATCCTTGTCGGATGCTCTCTGGAATTTTATCCCAGGATGCACATGTCCATCTGCTTCCCCGAATGTGTTATCAAAAATATCCAAAGGTTTAGTTTAGCTACACAGAGATAATCCAAAATAAAGAACCTAAGAATAACAAAATTAAGTTTAGGAAAGGGGGAGGAGGGGCGCCAAATTGGCTCAGTATCTGCTTCTGTGCATGTCATGACCCCAGGTTCTTGGGATTGAGCCCCAAATCCTGCTTGTCTCTCTCCCTCTGCTCCTCCCCCTGCTTGTGCGCTCACTCTCTCTCTCTCTCTCTCTGTCAAATAGATGAAAAAAATCTTTAAAAAAAAAAGAAGAAGGGGGGAAAGGGAGGGAAGGAAGAAAGGAGAGAAGGAACGGAAATCTACATCTAAAACGTTATTAATTATAAAATCTTTACAAAGTTTAAGGTGAAACAGAAGATAAGTGATATTACAATGTATAACTTAACACTAATTAAGACTAAAAGTACTGAATAGAAAATCCTAAATTGTTCTTTATAAAGAGGAAATGGGGTGAGGGATTAAGAACTAAAATCACCCTGAAAGTATTTACACTACTCAGTAGACAAACAGGCGTTTCTCTTTTTCTGTTGTTTTCGGTCATAAATAAGAACGCACATACTTAAGAAAGCAGAATACCTCCCCTTTTAAAACAAAGAGCAACCTTTACCTATTTCCCTCTTCCCAGAGAAACCACTCTCAGTTCTTTGAGGTGATAGTCTTATTCGCTTCTTCTCACCGGCCTTTTACCACTATTACTTGCCTCTTGGGTTTCATTGGGAAACTACTAGACTCCTCCATGAAAGATGACAAGTTAGTTCTGTTTCCTTTATCAGCCTCCAACATGCATGCACGCACATACACGCACGCACGCACATGTACTCCCTCTCACAGACAGTCGCATAGTTTTATTACCACCTACTTCCCAACGTGGTTAAATATGCTTACATGATTGTAACCATGAAAGTGCTATTTAGACGTTGTAACAAACTGGGTAGTAATGATTAGTTATCCTTTTCCACAAATGTAAACTTCTGGGAGTAGGCTCTTCTGGAAAGACCAGTTCAGATTGGAAATGACAGTAACCTACCCCATGAGAAGCTCCTGTTACAGCCTCTGGGAGGGATCTGCCCAAGCGAGAACTTGGAAAAACTTAACCAGGAGTGACTACAGCCTGCGTGGGGCCACAGCTGATCTCAGAGCACAACCTCACTCATCTTTCCCCATTTCCACCAGGCAACCTAAATTCCTCTCACCCTCTGCTATCATCTTGGAACATTTCGAGGATTTACTCTGACAGCATGGGCCAGACCTTAATACACAAAGGTTCGCAGCCTTCTCAGACCACCGTTGGTGCACACATCCACTCATAGTTGCAATGGGACAAGGGTGACCAGGAGGCAGCCAAGTTGATCACCTGGGTGCCTCTTATATCTGCCCCACCCCCTCCCACCTATTTTCGCCAGTGCACAAGCCAATCCAGTCATAAACCAAGCTTATCTACCCCACTCCTTCAAATGTTTGCATAGAACCCCCTTAACAGGTATATGTGAAGGCCAGGGAGCAAGCGCTGTGCAATTGTGGTGGGTGACATGGGCATACACATGTCCTCTAGTCCTTCTAATAGTCCAACCCAGATGTACTATTTCCACCTTAGGATGGAAGCTGCTAGACTTGTCCCACTTTATGGCTTGGTGGCTATGACAGAACCTAGATCAGAGTGAGAAGTCCTGGCTGTGGGGTCATTTGGTATCTAAGAGTCAAATGCTCCATCTCTAGTAAGACCCAAGTAACATACCACAAACTCTCAAAGGATGCACAATTGTCTGTGGTAAATGGTACAGCCTCATTCTAGAATCCCAGAGGTGTGAATTTTGATTCTCATCCTGAGCTTGTCAAAAATTTCACACTGTATCCTTGCCCACTACAAACAACTCCAATACCACAGAGTCTGCAAGATCATATGACTCAACAGGAGAGCTGATTGTCTCTGGGCCTAGATTTGCTACAGGGCCCTTCCCTGCTCCAGGCCCCACTCAAAGTTGTGTCATTTAGTATACTGTCATCCAGTAGAGCTGTGACACAGTATATCTGTGTCATTCAGCATATGGCTGGAACAACATTCCTAGATATGGAATGTGTAATGTTCCATATCTTAGTGTGATAGCATAATATGGAAAGATAAGTCATGTAAGCACACAGTGAGCTGCCAGCACCTACAAGCCAAGAGAAGAAGCCTTAGAATGAAATCCACCTTGCCAGCAGCTTGATCTGAGATATCCAGCCTCCAGAACTGTTGAGAGAGAAATTTCTATTGTTTGAACTGCCCAGTCTCTAATATTTTGTTACAGCGGCCTAGGCAGACTTATATCTAAAGAAGCATACTAGATGCTGCTTTTCCTTAGTTTTTGGAAAGGGATGCTGTCTTAGTTTCCTAGGGTAGCCATAACAAAGTATTAAAAACCTAGAAGCTTAAAGCAACAGAACTGCATTGTCTCTCAGTTCTGGAAGCTAGAATGCTGAGATCAGAGTGCCAAGCATGACTGAGTTCAGATGCAAGCCCACTTCCTATCTTGAAGACAGTTGACCAGTCCCTGTGTGCTCACACCACAGAGAGAGAGAGAGATAGCAAGCCCTCTGGTGTCTCTTCTTTTAAGGACTCTAATCCCATCATGAGGGCCCCACCCTCCTCACCTCATCTAAACCAAACTCTCTCCCAAAGGCCCCATCCAAATACCACTGCATGGCATTGACACATTTTAGAATCCTAACATACACCCAATAATTAAATTTTACAAATATGACAAAAGAAATAAAGTTACACAAAAATTTTACTTAAGAATGCACACATAAACACCATCAATAAAATACTAGCCTACTGTGGCAGATTTCCTACTGCTCACCAATGTTGTTTTTCCCCTCTTTCTTGGCACATGGAAGGATTTTATTTCCATGTCTTCTTGAATTTAGAAAAGGCCATGTGAGTATCTATAGCCAATTAAATGTGAGCAGAAATTAATATGATTTGGGGGCACCTGGGTGGCTCAGTCGGTTAAGCATCAGACTCCGATTTTGGCTCAGGTACTGATTTCAGAGTTGTGAGGTCCAGCCCTGCATCTGCCTCCATGCTCTGCAGGGAGTCTGCTTAGGATTGCCCCTCCCCACAGTTTGTGCATGCTTTCTCTCTTTCTCTCTCTCTCTCAAATAAATAAATCTTTTTTGAAAAGAGAGAAATTAATATGATTTTGGGGTACTATCACTGGATGACCAGTGCCCAATTCTTCACCTCTCTCTTCCCCTGCACTGGAGACTGAGGGAGTTGCATTCAGACATAGATAAAGTAATCGAACATTTGCAGAATAGTTGCTCCAGAGACTTATACATACCCAAGCAGACTTTGTGAGGCTAAGAACTAATTTTTGTTGTTTTAAGTCACTGACTTTGAGATTTTTCTAAAGACTATTTATTTGAGAGAGAGTGAGAACAAGAGAGCTCACAGAGGAAAAAGGAGAAGCAGATTTACCACTGAGCAGGGAACCCTATTCAGGGCTAGGTCCAAGGACCCTGAGGTCATGACCTGAGCCAAAGGCAGACACTTAACCAACTGAGCCACCCAGGTACTCCTTGAGATTGTTTTTAAACATGAAATAATCTAGCTTATATGACAGATATACCAACCAATATCCATAAAATATTTAAAAAATAATATGTGAAATCCAATTAGCCAAGGAAAGAAAGGGTGAATCAATATCAAGAAGTATATCTTAACATCATAGGAGCAAAACTAAACATGCAAGCATTCCAATAAAACTTTCTCATTCCACTTAAAAACAAACTTCTCTGTATATTAAAGTTAAGAGGTTGGTTTTTTTGTTTGTTTGTTTGCTTTTGTTTTTGTGTTTTGAAAGAGAGCAGGCATGTGAGAGCAGGGTGGAGGAGGGGCAGAGGGAGAGAGAGAATCTTAAGCAGGCTCCACACTCAGAGTGGAGCCTGTTGTGGGGCTTGATCTCACCACCCTGAGATCAAGACCTGAGCTGAAATCAAGAGTTGGATTCCTAACTGACTGAGCCACCCAGATGCCCCAATATATTACTGATGAACCAACAGAGACATTAAAACATAACCCATGAGAATTAAGACTAAGGCAATTAAGCCCACTCTAAAAACCAAAATTGCATGTCTTCTCAAAGCTGTAGGCAATGAAATAAGAAAAGGGAAAACAAAATTATCATTCATAAAGAATTCTATATTCTACTGAGAAAACATGTAAGCATCACCTGAAAAATTCTTAGAAGCAATAAAAAATTCAGTAAGTTGACTATCTGCAAAGCGATATAAAAAAGCAAGAATAATCAAAAAGGTCAGAAATAATCATCCACTCAGTAAATATTTTTTAAACTCTTACCATGTGTCAGGCTCTATTCTAGCTCTAATAATACAGCAGTGAATAAAACAGACCAAAAACAAACAAACAAACAAACCCACCTTCTACTATAGGGCTTTTGTTGGAGGAAAAATGTACTAATACTAGCAATAATAATCCTAAAATGGTAAGTAAAATACATACAGGAAACTTCCATGTAACAGCACTAATCATCTCATCCATTCCTTAAAACAAGATATGTTTGCATGGAAATTCTAACTTTATATCCCTATGACTCTAAATCAGGAAAATAATTATATACTACACATTAACCCCCAAATCCAACCAATAGCCTATAACATGATTAAAATACAATCAGGGACACTTGGGTGGCTTAGATGGTTAAGCGTCTGCCTTCAGCTCAGATCATAATGCCAGGGTCCTAGGGATCCAGACCCACATCAGGCTCCCTGCTCTCTCTTGGAAGTGGGGAACCTGCTTCTCTCTCTGCCTGCTGCTTCTCCTGCTCGTGCTCTCTTGCTCTCTCTGACAAATAAATGAATAAATTCTTAAAAATTCATTTTTAAAGAATTTTTTAAAAATACAATCAAATACCTAAATATTAATGACAAATCTTTACTTCAGGATGCAAAATACTAACACTGCCTTTGTTCACCAAACAACAGATATCGTTTACAAATAGCTTCTGGCTCTGTGGTGTCAGGTTGGACATCTCCTTAGTGGATGATTCAACTGTCATGTGCTGAAATTTTAACGCTCTACCAATTGTATTTGGAATACAAGTTAAGACTTTTCATGTGCATTGTTTTTGTTTTTGTATTTAGACCTGTGGGCATCATTTTTTTTTTTTCTTTTTAAACACTGACCAAACAATGTTGCATCCAAAAACACCCTGGGAAGTCTGGGCCGTAATAACCAAGAGGTACTCCACTGAGAAAATATTAACTGGGAGACTGTGAGGATTTTTCTGTAACACGTTAAATTCTGGTAAGCGTGGTGGACAGAAAAAAAAAGGGTAAGGAAGATCAGAGGACATGGTAGAGGCAACAGGTATTTCCAAATTTGAATCAGGTGGCTGAGGAAGGTCACCTTCCCTGAGAAGGTCAGAGCAGATACCTGAGAGAAGGGAGAATACGCCAGGTGGTAATTTGACAAGCAGGGAATTGACATTAAGCAGCAAAAAAAGATAGGATATTTGAAAGGCCCTGAGGCAGGAGTATGTCTGGAGTCTTTGAGCACAGAGAGTTCACGAAGGCTGGAGTGGCCAGTGGTATATAAGCTGCTGGTACAAGTAGCAGGATGTGGGAGAGAGTGGCAGGCAGGTGGGGAGGGGAACTGGAAGATTACAGGAAGGTGCTGTAGACTATGGTAATTACTATGGATTCTGCTAAGAGGCTGAAAGCCCTGAGTTTTGAGCTGAGGAGACAATAATCCATTTCACCAATTCTAAGGCATAGGTTTCATTTTATTTTTCACATTTTAACATCACTGAACTAGAGATACAGTAGAGATTGGTCTTGCAATCAGTGCTGTATCATGTGGTAAATTTTTTCCAACTTAATCATACATAAAATAATAGAGTCTTGTAAAAATCTATGTTGACTTAACTTTGAGGACTGTAGTAATCCGACTTACATATTAATAGCATCATTCGGGTTGCTGTTTTGAGAGAAGACAAAAAGATACCAAGGGCTCACTAAAAAGAAACCTAAGTTACTTGGAAATAAAATAACCTATTTGTACAAATTTCATGGGTCAAATAAATCACACAGGGAATTAGATTATATTTTAAACTGAATTATAATGAGTAAAAACATAAATTTTTGTTCTTTGACAAAAATATAGAGACTTAAATGCTTAGCTTGGGAAGAAAGACCTGTTGACAAATATACAGTACATAATAAAAAATGCTTAAAATGGGACGGGACAAGATGGTGGAGAAGTAAGAGACCGTGTTTCAACAGGCCCCCAAACTGAGCTAGTTATCCTCCAGAGCATTCTGGACACCCATGGAATCAGCCTGAGATGCAGGATTATACACTTCTGGATCTCTGTGGGGGCAGAAGATGCCATTCGAGAGGTAAAGCAAGTGGGAATCAACTGATACCGGAGAATAAACAGAAGGGGGAGGGAGCGACCAGAAGCGACCCATTGGAAAGTACTATCCCAATACAAGAGTGCCCTGTGATTGGGGATCAGCATTAACTTGGAGTCCGGTTAAAAGCACTCAAAAAGAACAAAATATCTTAAGGGGCAACTGGTAGACTAGAGCAGTCACAGGCACAGGCCAAAGCCCATGGACCCAGGACAACCACTGCTGGAGACCACCCCCACCAGAGAGAGTGCAGCAAAGCCTCCAGGCCCTGGCCCCTGAGCTGTGGGCTTTTCACAGCTTGTACCAGTCATGGGCCAGGCGCCCTCTGTGCGTGAGGGAGTCTGATATGTGCACCAGCCAGCGCTCTCTAGAACCACAGCCTTTTGCACTCTGCATGCGCACTGCACAACCGGGAACTGAAATGTGTTCCCCGCCCATGCCTGAGAGTGCTCTTGCGGGCACTAGCCTGTGGGTGCTAGGACCACCAAGAGTGAACACTCCCAGCCTGGGCTTGAAAATCTCAGCGTTCTATCTCTGGTCTACGGAAGTCCCAGCAAAGGCAGCCACTGGAAGTGGGCTCCCTGGACCAATATCGCTCACGGTTTTAGTAGCACGGGGGTGCAGAGACAAGCACGGGCGATTTCCGAGACCCCTGAGATGGTGGCTGGGGGCGCACACTGCCTGTGGGAGGTTGACAGCTCAGTGGATTTTGCAGAGGGGGAGTCTGTATGTTTGGGACCATCCAGAGGGGAGGAGATTGAGGTTCTCTCTGAGACGGAGGTCTGGGCGCAGTTCCCCTTCCCCTAAACTTCCAAAAAGCCGCAAAAAAAACAAACAAACAAAAAAAAAAACCCACACACCAAAGAACAAAAACCTCCAGAGAACAAAAGCCTGAAAAACTGGTTTCAACAGACCCAGACCTTTGATAGGGAGCAGAAGGACTCAACCCAAGCAAGACTGACAGAAAAACAACTCAGCAGGCCCCTCCCCGAGAAAGCCCCTTGAAAAAATGAGAGGACAACTACCACAGGATCCCCATAAAACTGTAAAACCCCAATATCAGGGGAAAAGAAGATATTAAGCTCCCAATACTGCCCTAAAACCTGTATATTTCACAGATAAAACTTTTATTTTTAAATTCATTCTCACTATTCTTTTTAATTTTTTTAACCTATTTACCATTACAACAAGAGGTTCAATACAACAAATTCCATAATAACCTTTTAACTTGAACTTTTTTCATACATATACCTGTGTTTTTCTTTTGCTTTTCTATTTTTTTAATATACCTATAGATAAAAGCTTCAAGGTAATCCTCTTTCCCTAATCAATACTAATCCTATATATAAACCAGTTTTAATCTCCCTTTATCTCTGGAAAGTTGAGTCCTCTAACAAAGATATCAAGATCACCCAGGAAGAATCAAAACAACTTTCCTCCCCCACACTGGGGATTCATAACCGCCCTCCCATCTTTTCTTCTGTCAGTGTTTCTGTGTATTTGTTTTTGTTCTGGGATTATATAAATCTTATACATGGGCTTTATTTTGGATGGGCTCTTTTTTTTTCTTGTCATTTACTTTTGTCCGTCTTTTCATTTGTCCATTTCTGTCCGTATACCTTATAAACCTTACCTTCGGGGCCCATTCTGGCTGGGTCTTCTCCCCCCCCCCACCCCCCCACCCCCTGTCGCTCTCTCCTCTTCTCTTTCTTTTTGGTAGTGACTTCCTGTTGCTCAGAAGCATTCCAGGGTGTACCTTGCCTGGATCCCAGTTAATATATTCAGCTACACATTCCCTCAACTATGTCTCACCAAAATGACTAGGAGGAGGAATGCCCAAGAGAGGAAATATTCAGAGACTGTGCCCTCTCCATCAGAGCTATTGGATATGGACATAAACAGTATGTTGGAAAGGGAATTCAGAGTAACAATTATCCAGGCAATGGCTAGGTTGGAGAAAACCATTAATGACAACATGGAATCTATTAGGGCAGAAGTGAAAACTACCCATAAGGAAGTTAAAAATGCTATGAATGAGATCCAATCTAATCTAAACTCTCTAAAAGCTAGGGTAACTGAGGCAGAAGATAGAATTAGTGATCCAGAGGACAAAATAATAGAGAAAAAGGATCAGGAGGAGGCATGGAACAAACAGCATAGAAGCCATGAAAACAGAATTAGGGAAATAAATAATGCCATGAAACGTTCCAACGTCAGAATTATTGGGATCCCTGAGGGGGAGGAGAAAGAAAGAAGACTAGAAGATATAGTTCAACAAATTCTCCATGAAAATTTTCCCAATCTGGGGAATGGAACAAGCGTTCATGTCCTAGAGGCAGAAAGATCCGCCCCCCAAGATCATATAATCTAGAAAGACCTTGAGACACCTCAGTGTGAAACTGATGAATCATAATTTTAGACAGGAGCTCCTGAGAACAGCTAGGGGGAAGAGATTCCTTACATACAGAGGAAGTCCATCAGAATAACGTCAGACCTGTCCACAGAAACCTGGCAAACCAGAAAGGGAAGGCAAAACATATTCAGGGCACTAAGTGAGAAAAACATGCAGCCAAGAATACTTTATCCAGTAAGGCTGACATCCAAAATGGATGGAGAGATAAAGAGCTTCCAAGACTGGCAAGGTTTAAGAGTATGTGACCACCAAGCTGGCACTACAAGAAATATTAAGGGAGTGTTTATAAAAGAAAGAACCCAAGAAAGTCATAGAAGAGAAATTTACAGAGACAATCTATAGAAACAAGGACTTCACAGGCAACATGATGTCAATAAAAATGTATCTTTCAGTAATCACTCTCAATGTGAACGGCTTAAACACTCCCATAAAATGGCACAGGGTTGCAGATTGGATAAAATGACAGGACCCATCCTTATGTTGTCTACAAGAGACCCATTTTGAACTTAACGATACATCCAGACTGAAAGTGAAGGGATGGAGAAGCATCTTTCATGCCAATGGGCCTCAAAAGAAAGCTGGTAGCAATTCTCATATCAGACAAATTAGATTTTAAACTAAAGACTATAGTCAGAGATAAAGAAGGACACTACATCATATTTAAAGGGTCTATCCACCAAGAAGATCTAACAATTGTAAATATTTATGCCCCCAATATGGGAGCAGCCAACTACATAACACAACTGTTAATCAAGATAAATTATCATACTGATATGAATACATTAATAGTAGGGGATTTTAACATGCCATTCTCAGTAATAGATCATCCAAGCAGAAAATCAATAAAGAAACAAGAGAATAAGAATAATAATAAATAAAGAATGACACATTGAACCAGATATATACAGATATCTGTATATGGATATATATATCCGTAGATATTATATATATATATATCTGCATATACAGATATATATATGATATATACATATACATATCATATACATATAAATCGATATCTGATATATATAAACACATATATATATCCATAGATATTTGTATATATATATATCTGTAGATGTATATACATAAAGACATCTACAGATATATATATCTGATATATCTGATATATACATATCGGATATATCCATAGATATCTGCATATATACAGATATATATCTGATATATACATATACAGATATATATATCCAGATATCTATGGATATATCCGTAGATATCTATATGTATGTATATATCTGTATACATGTATACACACACACACACACACACACACACACACATATATATATACATGTATATATATATATATACATAACTTACATTACACAGAATGTAAACATTATTTTCCTCCTACTTTGAGAATATCACACACAGTAGTCTAAACCCACCAATATTTGAGCTTCTAAAAAACATATACAAATATGGCACCTATAGCTTTGGGTAAAACATTTGTCTCTGTATTTAATATTTTGATAACATCACTTTCCTTTCTTAATATATATATCTATATATATCTATATCTTTATATATATATATATATATATATCTTTATATATATATATATATATATCAGGGCTCAACTGATACCAAAAGATCAGGATTATTCCCTGCATATTCTCAGACCACAATGCTTAGAAACTAGAACTCAACCACAAGAAAAAGTTTGGAAGGAATTCAAATGCTTGGAAGCTAAAGACCACCTTGCTTAAGAATATTTGGATCAACCAGGAAATCAAAGAAGAACTTAAAAAATTCATGGAAACCAATGAAAATAAAGACACTCTGATCCAAATCCTATGAGATACAACAAAGGCAGTCCTAAGGGAGAAATAAATAGCCATCCAAGCGTCCCTCAAAAAAATTGAAAAATCCAGAATATACCAGATCTCTTTATACCTTTAAGAACTGGAAAATCAACAAATTAAGCCAACCCCATGCACAAGAAGGGAAATAATCAAGATTAGAGCAGAAATAAATGAGATAGAAACTAGAGATACAGTAGAACACATCAACAAAACTAGAAGCTGGTTCTTTGAAAGAATCAATAAGATTGATAAACCACTGGTCAACAAATCCAAAAGAAAACAGAGAGAACTCAAATTAATAAAATTATGAATGAAAGAGGAGAGATCATGACAAATGTCACGGAAATAGAAACAATCATCAGAAATTATCAAGAGTTATATGCCCAAGTGCCTGGGTGGCTCAGTGGGTTAAAGCCTCTGCCTTCAGCTCAGGTCATGATCCCAGGGATCGAGCCCCATGTCAGGCTCTCTGCTCAGCGGGGAGCCTGCTTCCCCCAACCCTCTGCCTGCCTGACTACTTGCGCTCTCTGTCAAATAAATAAATAAAATATTTTTTTAAAAAAAGAGTTATATGCCAATAAGTTAAGCAACCTAAAAGAAATGGATGCATTCCTGGAAACCTATAAAATTCCAAGACTGAATCAGGAAGAAATTGACAACCTGAAGAGACCAATATCTAGTAAGGAGATTGAAGCAGTGATCAACAAAAAACATGAGCCCAGGACCTGACGGACTCTCTGGAGAATTCTACCAAACATTCAAAGAAGAAATAATACATATTCTCCTGAAGCTGTTTAAAAAAACAGACACAGAAGGAAAACTTCCAGCCTCTTTCTATGAAGCCAGCATTACCCTGATCCCCAAACCAGGCAAAGACCCCACCAAAAAGGAGAATTTCAGACCAATATCCCTGATGAATATGGATGCCAAGATTCTCAACAAGATCCTAGCTAGTAGGATCCAACAGTACATTAAAAAGATTACCCACCATGACCAGGTGGGATTTATCCCTGGATACGAGGGTGATTCAACATTCACAAATCAATCAATGTGATAGAAGAAATCAGTAAGAGGAGAGAAGAACAACATGGTCCTCTCAATTGATGCAGAAAAAGCATTTGACAAGATACAGCAAACATTCCTGATTAAAACGCTTCAAAGTACAGGGATACAGGGAACATTCCTCAACTTCATAAAATCTAATCTATGAAAAATGCACAGCAAATATCGTTCTCAATGGGGAAAAGCTGAGTCTTCCCTTTGAGATCAGGAACACGACACCTCGTGTTCCTGATCTCACCACCCTCTCACCACCCTTATTCAACATAGTACTACAAGTCCTAGCAACAGCAATCAGACAACAAAAAGAAATCAAAGGTATTCAAACTGACGAAGAACAAGTCAAACACTCTCTTCACAGATGACATGATACTTTATTTGGAAAACCCAAAAGACTCCACCCCCAAACTACTAGAACTCATACAGCAATTCAATAATGTGGCAGGATACAAAATCAATATACAGAAATCAGTTGCTTTCCTATACACTAACAATGAAAATATAGAAAGGGAAATTCGAGAATCGATTCCATTTACTATAGCAACAAGAACCATAAGATACCTGGGAATAAACCTAACTAAAGAGGTAAAGGATCTGTACTTGAGGAACTACAAAACACTTAGGAAAGAAATTGAAGAAGACACAAAAAGATGGAAGACCATTCCATGCTCATGGATTGGAAGAAAAACACTGTTAAAATGTCTATACTGCCTAGACCAGTCTATACTTTCAATGCCATCCCGACCAAATTCCTCAGCATTTTTCAAAGAGCTGGCACAAACAGTCCTAAAATTTACATGGAACCAGAAGAGACCCCGCATTGCTAAGGAAATGTTGAAAAAGAAAAACGTTAAGTGGGGGCATCACGTTGCCTGATTTCAAGCTTTACTACAAAGCTGTGATCACCAACACAGCACGGTACTGGCACAAAAACAGACACATAGACCAGTGGAACAGAGTAGAGAGCCCAGATATGGACCTGCACCTCTATGGTCAAATAATCTTCAACGAAGCAGGAAAAAATTATACAGTGGAAAAAAGACAGTCTCTTCAATAAATGGTGCTGGGAAAATTGGACAGCTCCATGTAGAAGAATGAAACTCAACCATTCTCTTACACCATATACAAAGATAAACTCAAAATGGATAAAAGACCCTCAACATGAGGCAGGAATCTATCAAAATCCTAGAACATAGGCAATAATCTCTTCGACACTGGCCACAGTAACTTCTTTCAAGACATGTCTCCAAAGGCAAAGGAAACAAAAGCAAAAGTGAACTTTTGGGACTTCATCAAGATCAAAAGCTTCTGCACAGCAGAAAGGAAACAGTCAACAAAACAAAGAGGCAACCCACAGTATGGGAGAAGATATTCGCAAATGACACTACAAAGCGCTAATAGCCAAGACCTATAAAGAACTCCTCAAACTCAACACACACAAAACAGATAATCACATCAAAAAATGGGCAGAAGACATGAACAGACACTTTTCCAAAGAAAACATACAAATGGCTAACAGACATATGAAAAAATGTTCATCATCATTAGCCACCAGGGAGATTCAAATCAAAACCCCATTGAGATACCACCTTACATCAGTTAGAATGGCCAAAATCAACAAGATAGGAAACACCACATGTTGGAGAGGATGTGGAGAAAGGGGAACCCTCTTACACTGTTGTGGGAATGCAAGTTGGTGCAACCACTTTGGAAAACAGTGTGGAGATTCCTTAAGAAATTAAAAATAGAGCTTCCCTATGACACTGCAATTGCACAATTGGGTATTTACCCCACAGATACTGATGTAGTGAAAAGAAGGGCCATCTGTACCCCAATGTTCATAGCAGCAATGGCCACAGTCGCCAAACTGCAAAGAACCAAGATGCCCTTCAACAGGATATGGATAAAGAA
>PISX010007977.1:0-12168 GCA_004024625.1 Mellivora capensis | reverse complement strand
TTGGTGTGGTGCATAAATAATGAACTCTGGAACACTGAAAAAAATAAAGTAAAATGGTAAAAAATGCCTAAAATGCAAATAAATTCATATAAATACATTAAAAAGTGTAATATTCAAAGTATAGTGTTTCTCATAGTGTTTAACAGAGAACCTTGATTTTTTATGTAAATATTTGTACCTCAATTGTTCGTTAAAATTTCTTATAAGGTAGAAATTTCCACCACTGGCATGTTTTAGACGTAGAGAAAGGAAGAAAAAGTATTTTTAAAATATACAAGGCAATGTGGTGTACTTTAACTCCCATTTGTCTCACTTATCTTTGCTTCCTCTTCACAACTGCCTCCACCTCGAGGTTAAATCCGCACAGTTCATTTTTTGGGAATCATTTTCCATATGTACAATATATGTCATAATTCTTGGTGTTAAACTAGCTGAGAAAGTAACTGGTTGGCTCTCTTTCTTCACTTCTAGTTCCACAACCACTTAGCCCCAATTTCTTTAAAAATAAGAAGAGACCCTCATGCCTAATTTAACTATGGTGAGTTGCTCTAAAGAGAAACCTCTGATTTACTTAACAAAAGGACAGTTCAAATAGGGATGTCAGTGAAGCCTCCTTAGTCAGAACTTGAAATTTCAGCCCCACCCATCTCAACAAGAAATGAATTTCCAACAAAATTTTACCTTTTACATTTAATAACTATTAGCAACATCTTAGTATATTCATATTGTCTTTGCCAATTACATATCAATTTTTTAATTGAGAATCTCATCCAGAAGAAACTACAAAATATTTAGAGCTTTATGGTCACAAGAAATAATTTTAACTTCCATTTTTTTTTTACATATTTTTGTTACAGCAATGCAAGATGGTGAATCAATAAAAGTCTTTCAAAATAAAAATACACTGGGATACTATATGGGTAAATTGTAATGGGAAATAATTTTAAAGAGATAAAAAAATGCCTACTTCCAATGAGAGAGTTTCTGCATATATTTAAAAATGGATGTTTATTATTTAAAATATAACCTTTTGGGAGTGCCTGGTGGCTCAGTTGGTTCAGCATCTGCCTTCAGCTCAGGTCATGATCCCAGGGTCCTGGGATCCAGTCCTGCATCAGGCTCCCTGCTCAGTGAGGAGCCTGCTTCTCCCTCTCCCTCCCTCTCACCCCCTGGCTCATGCTCTCTCTCTTGCTCTCGCTCTCTCTCACTCTTATTCTCAAATAAATAAAATCTTTTAAAAATAAAATAGAATAAAACTTTTGTGTATATTTTAAATGTTGCAAATAAAAAAATAGTATTATTATTAATATGCACATTACGTTAACATTTACTAAGTATTTACTATGTCCTTGGATCTTTACTAAATAGGCTTTGTAACTATCCCATCTCATTGACACAAAAGGAGTACAGAATAGATAAAATGCCCAAGTAACAGATGAGGACCTTGAGATTACAGAGGTTAATTACCATGCCAAGGACAACCAAGTTAGTAAGTTGTCAAGCTTCAAGGTTAACTTTAGTCTCTTGACACCAACATGAATGACACGATTACCTATGTTTTCCCAATGTTACTTTTTCTTTGATAACAACAATTTAAATAATGCATCAGACATATTTAACAAGCATCATGCATAAGAAATAGAAGTTGTGGTTTTATAATCTAGTCAGCAAGACAGGCTATGCCATAATGTATTCATTTAATCCTTCCTTCTTTCCTTCTTTCCTGCCTCCCTCAACAAATGGTCACTGGTTGTATTCCTTGTCTGACAATTTGCTTAGCACTGAGAGGTCTATGCTTATCTTAAGCATATAATTTATAGCAAATTTTATCACAAGGAAAATGTCTGCTCTAGGAGGTAGAAGGGAGGGAATTCTGTAATGTTAATACTTAAGTATTTCTGGAATTGTACAATAAAGTCACTTCTCAGTACTACTCCAAGTGTTTACAACTTAATTAACAATTATCTCAAGCTCATTAACTAATTACCACTCATTCTTCACAACAAAGAAAGAAAAATAAATCAGCATATGTGACTGGGAGTTTCACAGAAATGAAATATTAAAGGGATAAAAATTCCTTTAATAGCCTATAAATGGGAGTGGCAGAGACCCTGTTGGGTCAAAGGTCATCTGCCACCCAGTCCTTCATGCTCTTGCCATCCCCTGTACATTCTTCCCTATGAGCTTTAGTGTGTTTATTTTTTTACATTTCTATCTCTCTCTATTAAATGATAGGTCCTTGAAAAGTCCTAAAGTATCTCTCGTACTTAGTGGAGCTGGATAGTACTAGGTTCTAAATAAAAGTGTTTCATCTATGAGTAAAAGCATGACCTCTTGGCGTTACAATAGCAGCATGGCAAAAAGCAGGTAGGGAGGGGGAAAACCAATCACAGCTCAAGTGATATTGTTGTAATATAGAATTCCACCAGTCTTCAAGATCATTTCAGGAATGGGAGCAGGTGGTAATGTCTCCTCCTCCCAGATTCCACAAAAATGATTGACATAAGAAGAAAATAAGGAAAAGCTTACCTTGCTGCTGGAACCAAGACAGGGTGGTACACAGAGATTTCTATTACATGTGACAGAGGCCAGTATAACAGTACTAAAATGATGGAGAGGTTTATTTCTCACTTGCATGACAGTCCCAGCATACATATTTCAGGCGTGATACATAGTTGTGTATTTCTGGAACCCAGGCTTATTCCATCTTGTTGTTCTGTTGTCCCTAATATGCAGTTCTTATCTCAGGCCTAAGGTGACTGTTCTAGCTCCTTCCACCACATACACATTCCACTGAACAGGAAAGAAAAAGGAATACATGAGTTCCTTTCCTATTAAAGGCATGCTGCACGTATGAAATCAAGCCCCCTATCCAGTCACATGATTCAATCACATGATCAAGACCAACTGGGAGAAAGGCTGGTTAGATGATCTTTAGCTGGTCAGCCAAGAAACCAGCCAAAACATTTAATTCTATAGAAGAAAAAAGGAAGAAAGTTTGTGGAGGGGGAAGAGCTGATAGTCTGTGCCAAAAATAGTTTGAACAACATCAGATTAACGCAAAAGTGGATAGAAATTCCTTTTGTATGAAGGAGTAGCATTGTTTTCCAGAGGATAAAAAATGGAACAGGTCTAATAGAAAAGGTGGAATGGATTGCACAACTCTCAAGGAACCCCAGGAAGGGCACTAGCACTTCTGATGCCAGAGCTCACAGAGACCAGAGAGTCCATCACAGCATCTGGGGGTGACAGGAAAAGAGAACCATCTAGGAGGGCCCCTGGAAAGTCTTGACCAAATGGCAAAGAATTACTTGGCCCAGTGAAAGTCATGGCATTAGCTCCCTTTTTAATTCTCACCATCCACCTGTTTCTCATTGCTAAATCTCAGAAATGGTTAGGAGGACATAGAATCAAATAAACTTTTCCTTTATCCCTCCATTTGGATCTGTAAGAATCAAACAGAAAACCTCACTGACAGGACTCATTTCAATCTACACCATCCATACAAAACCAGCAAAGCCCTCTCTCCAAAAAGACGAGCAAAAAGAAACATTCAGAGAAAAGATAGCATGGTTCAAAAGAAGGAGAACAGTCTGAGGAAGAAGCAAATGCTTATCAGTGGAATAGATTTGCTGCAAGAAATACACCTGGATTTTGTTCTTAAACTATAGAAGTTACACAAAGAAGCAAAACCACTAGAACAGGCTGTCCTGAAGAGGGCATGGTATAAGATCAGGAGAGGACACTCAGAGATTAAATGTATAATTGCTGAACTAAAAACTGCAATGTGGATTGTAACTGAATACAATCAAAGAGCAAATTAATGAAGAGAATCAACCAAACATGATACTAGATGTCAGAATAAAAAGATAAGGAGACAAAAACTGTAATAGAAAAGATTAAAACAAAACATGAAGATGTGGGGCACCTGGGTGGCTCAGTTGGTTAAGCGTCTGCCTTCGGCTCAGGTCATGATCTCAGTGTCTAGAGATCAAGTCCTGGGCTCCCTGCTCAGTGGGAAGTCTGCTTCTCCCTCTCCCTCTGCCACTCCTCCCTGTTTGTGCTCACTCTCTCTCAAATAAATAAATAAAATCTTTTAAAAAAATGAAGATGCAAGCATGTTTAACATAATAATTCATATTTTGAAAGGTACTCCAAAGACTAGGAAAAATTAGTAAAAAGAGACAGTCTCATTTTATCCTCTCATTTTACACATCACAGTATTATACTCAAGTACATTTTTCAATTTCAACAATAAAGGAGAAAAACACTTTTTTGCATGTACTCAAAATAAGAGGAAGAAAAAGAAGGCCTGGAGGAAGAAAGGAAGTAAAGATGTCTTTTAGCCTCCAACAAAGGCAAATTAAAAAATGTCGAAGACTTTGTAGTCTTGTTTCACTTGTCTGCAGCACCTAGGAGAGTCTGGCACATAGTAGGTGCTCAATAAAGAGGCTGAATAAGTGAAATTTTTGTGGCATTTGACTGAGGAAAGAATAAAAGTATTGGCATAAAGATATGGGGGTATCTCATCACCAACTGGTGATGAGAAATAAAATTACATTTAGAGTAAGTCTGAACAGTTATTGTTAAAGTTTATATACCTAAGGCAAATGAGAAAATACTTTTCACAAACTATTATAAATATATCTATTAAAATAATATATAAATATTTATATGCCTACAGTGTTCATAACATTATAATCAGTTAAGAAAATACACAGTTATTATCAGACTGGAATTTAAATCCCAGATTATGAAAACAAAAATTGAGATTTGGTGGAAAGTAGCAGAATCAAACATTAAAGTTTCCGTTTTCTTGGAAGGAAGAGTGTCTGCATACCGTGTTTTACTTGATGTTGATCATTTCAGAAAAATGTCACCCAAAAGTTAATTGTAAAAAACAAAAGGAATTTATAAAGAAGTCGCAAATTGAATTGATGAAACCGCAGTTTGTGTAATCTCCTTTTCAGACGCCCCAAATCCACCCTGGGTACTGACTCACCCCTGCCCTCTCTTGGTTCCGATGCCTACATTTTTGCTGCAAGCCTGACAAAAACGGACTTAAGGAAATCTTCACGGTGCACCAGGAACTGAGAAGGTCGCCCTACCTACTCTAAAATTGTGTCCTTTCTCTTGCAGCCATGTGCCTAGAGGATCCCCTCCTCTGCCTGGTCTCTCCGCTGCCTGCCTCCCCGTGCCACCCTGGCAGTGGACCCACACCCACCCACCCACCAACACCTCAGGCTCACACCCACCACATTCCACAAGCCTGGAGCCATCAACAGCTGCTTTGTATTGCGCTTCCAAAGTTCAAGTTGCTGTTAAAGGACCTTCTGGCGCTACTTCTCTGTTATGACATTTCAACTCATTTGGACCTGACATTACCCACATGGACACTGCTGGCCCAGCCCTCATGGTTTCCAGCCAGCATCGGTCCACAACACAGTTGGGGGAAAAAGAGCCTCTTCTTAGAGGTACTCGTGGATTATCCCATCAGGAGTAATTACAGGATGAAGGAAGCTTCCAGCTCACCGGTTCTAGCTGGTGACCTCTCTCTTGTGTTTAAAAACCTTACATTTGCATATTGCACACCAGTGTGCAGTGTGGGGTGCCAGGAATTCATAACACTTCACATCTCATAACAAAGCCACCCTGTGAAGGACTAACTCAGCGGGACCTAGAAATGTATCCATGGTCCCCATCCTGCCTCCTGCTCAGAATTCTCACTCCCTGAATCACCTCTCAGACCAAAGCAAGCACTGAGGAACTGTTGAAAGCCACTGTATTTGCTTTCCTCTGTTTGCTTTTCACACCTTTCCTGCTTTGGGGGAGGTGATCCGGCTTTCAGATTTAAAAGAGCCGCTTCTGAGCACTAGGCTCCATTGAGGAGTGAAAGTAAACAGGAAGGGAGAAGGTTCACAGAATTCTTTACAATCTGCATGCGGAATCATGTCAACAGGGTGCTGAGAACAAGCTCTGTCAAGGAAATTCCACAACTAAATGATGAAAACTGAAGGTACCTGAACACAAAGTCCTGGCTGGTGTTGGCTTTGATCTCAGGACCCAGTTACAAAGGAGCTTGGAAGGACAGAATCTAGAAACAAAGAAAAATAATTAATATCAAATCATCTAAGGAGTAAGACTATTGCTTAAGGGAAGCTGGACTGGCTTTCCACCTGAGAGGGAGAAATCAAGTCAGGGGGTCAGAGAGAAACAGACTTTCTATGGATTCAGACCTAGAGATTAACTTTTGGGAGAAGTGATAATATGTTAGTTTGTCCCCAGCATTTAGGGTTTATTTTTTAAATGTTTCTCTAGAAGGAAACACACCCATGTCAATAAAGAGATATGAGGGGCAAAATAGCACCTCCCTCCTTTGCATTCACCTACTTCAGGGGACACATTCCCATGTGGGAATGTTTAAACTTCCCCGTTTTTCTCAGAGACATCAAAGGACGCTGAATTGGGTTTAATAGTTTACAATTGGAATTTGTCTTTATGAAAACGTCCGGCTGTGTAATTTATGGAAATTAGGCATGCATGCATCTCCATTGTGCTATGAGGCATTATGATACAGTAGGATTAGGCAGGAAGACAGAGATCTCATGATATATGAAAATACTTTGTGTCTAAACACTTCCCAGAGCCAGAGAAGGATTTAAAGACCCTATTGTCCAACACAAGGGGGGATGATCAAAAATAACCTGGTTTTGTTGTTTTTTTAAATGGAGGGAGGTAGCTCTTTTGTGTATTTGTTTCATATTTTACCCTGAAGACCACACAATATATCACTTTGTTTTATGTTAAGAGGGATTCTTTTTAATGTGTTATGTTGCTTTGCAAATAGAAAGGCAGGTTTATAAATGCTTCAGATAACTCTGCCTTGGGATAATTTTCATCTGTTTAAACTAGAGAGTCTAGCAATTTCTGGAAAATATTGGGAATAAGAAAATCTGGAATGTTGAGAGAAGTCTGGATGATTCCTTTTTTTCTTTAATAAAGTATTACTCAGTATGAACTTTGCAAGTGGAAAAAATGTATTTTGTTTGAGACACAGTTGGTCTGCTATGTGAGACTTGGAAGAAATGTATTTCTTTTCCTTAAGTTTCTTGGTAAACACTGCTGGGAAGGTTTTAGAAGAAACAAGTCAGCAACAATAATAATCATAATAATTGGTAATAGTAAACATATCTTTGCTTGTATGCATGCCATTTGTTTTGCAAAGACGACCCACATACATTTACTTAGTTGATCAAAGCACCTTTACTTGTCTAGAAATTCAGTTCCATTTACCTTTGCAATATTCGGTCTCAGCCAGTCCTAACTGACCAGGGTAGGAATAGTTTTTAAATTGCAATGAGCATCCTGTCAGGAATTCAATGAAATTTAGCAGGTGTTGTTTTGGCTTTCTGGAACTGAAAAGAAATTCCAGAGATGTTCACACTTACACTTGCTGAGGGCTCTGTGGAACTGTGCTCAGAAATCACAAACTACTTAATGAATGGTTCCTTTTTTTTTTTTTTTTCAAATCAGCTAATGACACTGTGGATGTGTAATGTCTGATTAAAAAGAAGAACTAGGGATTAACTGTGATTATTTGGAAAGAATTTGACTACATATCAAATAACTTCCTCAATCTGCCTTAAAAAAAAAACTGGCTGCAAATCATTGAAAAACATGGAACCCAGTGGAAAACTGGATCAGATGTGCCATTTTTATAGCCGTACGAATAAACACATTTCAAATTCTGTTTGTTGCAGGCTCTTACTTTGGAACAACAAAAGTAGCTCTTCCTTTGAAATGGGAACCCTGCCATCTAGTGAATATTTTGGGTATCACATCTTAGTTTTTGGTTTTTTTGTTTTTTTTTTTAACATAGAAATAGGTGAAGTTAAATCATGAGTCATTTTAGAGTTCAGAGTTTAGAGCATTTTTGGAACGATTTTATGGGTAGAGAAACTGAAGTGAGAGAGTAGAAGGATACTTCCCATAGACTTACAGTAAGCTAATGGTAGTGTTTTAAATAGTACCAAAATAACTGGGCTTCCAATAGACAAAGCATTAATTATATTTTCGTTTATCTAACATTTTTGCAATTTGTATTGTTGCTTATGTAATGAATACCTTTTTAATTACTCACAATCTATAAAACAAATTCTACATTATTTTCTTGTTAATTATTCCTTTGCCTGGAGATCAAATTTCAATGGCTCGTAAAAAATGCTTTGTTTTTTGTTTCATTTTTGGTTTTGGTTTTCCCTTGTGAAAAAAATAACCCAGAGGTAGGTACCACTATTCTGGCAAATTTTTATCCTTCACTGAGTCTTTAGCTTCTCTTTTGTGTTTCCTAAATAAACACTAGCTTCGTTTTTAAAAATCATAGTACTGTATGTTAAAATTAATTTGCATAAATCTGCTATTTAAAAGAAAACTTACACAAATTGGTGAGAGACTAATTACTTCATTAGGGAGAATAACACATCTGGGAAAAAATAATTGCTCTAGCATATTAAAATATTACCTTCAAGTAATAAAGACTCATTCACTTGTTTACTCAACAAATGCATTTTGGGTCCCTACTAGATGTCAAACATGGGCATGCTACAATAAATAACACACTTCCTGTGTTTAAGAGTTTGGGTACCGGGATAGGCAAACCTACGGACAACTAATCACCTGCATCACAGATGCTCTGATAGAAGAGTACGTATTTAATGCACAGTACAAACGGTCAGCTCTCTAGTGATACAGGTCAGAAAAGTTTTCACATAGGAAGAGAACCTCTTCATCTGAACAGAAAGGATCAGCAGAAGTTACCAAAGTAGATGATTAGGAGGAGAGTATCTCAGGAAGGAGACATAATGTAGATCGAAGGTCAGGATTACAAAGAATCTTAATGTGATTAGGAAGAGGAAAAGCTCAGGGTGGTCAGTGTATGTGGTTAGAGGTGGTGGGTGTCGAATTCATTAAACAAGGAGGCCGTTATACTGATGTGGCACTAATGTCCTGGCTGCCTATGTAAGAAACCAAAATCCAAGCCTACAAATTGCCTCAAGGGTCTGAAGTCAGAACACTAGGGACAACCAATAAGCCTAGCAGCCAACTAAGCATGAAGCTACAGCCAATCAAT
This sequence comes from Mellivora capensis, assembly GCA_004024625.1. NCBI lineage: Eukaryota > Metazoa > Chordata > Mammalia > Carnivora > Mustelidae > Mellivora > Mellivora capensis. The sequence goes on along the minus strand of PISX010007977.1, from coordinate 3,038 downwards.
AATTTCCTTACTTTTCTCTGCCTTTTCTCCTGAAAAGTCTCTCCCTAGCTTCTGTTGGTGGAAAGCTGCTAACCCCTTCTGGTGGGGCACTGTCTGATTCCAAATAGACTCTCAATGTGTCTTTTAACAATGGACACAAGACAAAAGAATGGAGTGGGCAAGGCCAGGATGTTAGGAAGCCTTATTCCCACTGAGGCAGCATATGGACAAAGATGAATTTAAATACCCTTTCTCACCAACCATCTGAAAGATGTTGACTTTTCCAGGCCCAGAACGCCTGGGGAAGTGGGTAGACTTTAAGTAAAGCAAATTGTCCTCCACGATGTGAATGGACTTCATTTAATCAGTTGACAGTCTTAAGTTGACAGTCTTAAGAGAAAAGACTGAGGTTCCCCAATAAAGAAGGAATTCTGCCTCAGATGGCCTTCAGACAGCCTCCAGACTGCCTCTGTATGGCCTCTGGACAGCCTCTGGATGGCCTCCGGATGGCCTCCAGTGTTAAGGTTGCAAAATCAACTCTTCTCTGAGTCACCAGCCTTCTGTCTTGCCCTGCAGATTTCAGATTTGCCAGCACCTACAACTGCAGGTGCCAGTTCCTTACAATAAACATCTCTCTCAATCTCCATATTGCTATCACTATTGATACAGATACAAATATATCCTATTTCTTTAAGTCACGCTAACGGACTCATATATCAGGAGTCAATAAGGCAAATAATCATCATCACAGCAGTGCTTTCAGGGGTCCCTACCCAGGACTGTCTGGGTCATCTGCTTCTATTTCACTCCAATTTCTTTTCTCTGTGTACTCTGCCTAGTTGATTTTCTTCCACACATAGAGTCACTGCTCCCGTTTTGATTTAATGATGGTACCAGAACTCCTCTAGTTTGGTGTTTGAAGATCCTCGAAACTCTTTCATGGGCATGCTCTCTTCCTCCTACTTTTCCTCGGAAAGGTAGTATACTCTTGGCCTATTTGTAGCCCCACAAGACACATCCATAGGACCAAGGAACTTCATCTCTATAATGTAAGCAAAAATACCTTCCACAAAAACTTGCAGTGAGAATTAAACGATAGATTATATGTAAATTACATGCAAGGAGCCAAAGTCATGGGGTCTGCAAACTTTACTGTCATTATGAGGCTTTGATGGTGAGGACAGGAAGCAAGGCAAAAATGGCTACAGGTTTCGGGAACTGAAATTTCTCAGTCTCTATTCTTCCCTGTCTGATAAGTGTTCTGATGACTGCCTTTAGAACTTGTCCCCCTTTGTAGACCCTCCTCCCCCTAATTGGTAACAGAAACCTTTCATGTGACTGCTTATTCAAAAATAGGATAGCACTTGAGATCTATCCAACCCCAGGGAAGGATATACATGTCATCCGAACATAAATAACCACAGTATTGTGACAAATGCCACCAATCACTTACTAAAATGCAGTTTTCATCAGTCCTTCTATAAACATAAACCTGACATGGCTTTTGAAAATCTGTGAGAAAAAGTCTAAATCTTTAGCTGGATATTCAGGTCATGCACAGTCTGGTCTCAAGGTATCCTTCCATCCTATTTCCCTTGACTCATCTGCACACTCAACTCCATCCAGCTCAATCCATTCAGTTGTTTTAATATACTTTCTTTGCTAGCAGCTTTAATTAAGCAATGGGGCAACTTTTCCATTGCATGCCGCTGCTTGACAATATCATACTATTCTTCAACAGACAGATTATCAGAAGTCCTTTTTATTTTGTGAAGCCAAGAGAAAGTCTCTAAACCCAGTGATCTCTAGAATCCTATAGTAGTTACTCATTCTTCTGTTACTCATATCTCAGTTGTTCAGAAATCAAATTTATTCTTAGAATTTATCATATGGCAGAACTATGCAAAGTTCTAGGACACAGACATTCATAGGTTATAAAAGCCACTCTTAAGTGAGGGAGTAGGCACATATTTAACTATGATACTGCTTTTGGAGATAAAAATCAAGCCAAATTTTGTGGAAAATATATGTCATTTAGACAAAAATAGAAAACCCAGATGTCCTTCCATGGGCAGATGGTCTAATAAACTATGGTATATCCATACCGTGGAATACTACTCACTAATAAAAAGGAACAAAGTATGGATCCACACACAATTTAGATAATTCTAAGGGGATTATACTGATTGAAAAAAGAAAAAATGGAAAGGTTATATATTGTATGATTCTACTTATATAGCATTCTGGAAATGGAGAAGAAAAGATTAGTGGTTGCCAGGAATTGGAGTTGCCTTGGAACAATCTATTTAAAGTAGGTAGTCAGAGGACTCCAGGAGGGAGACAGATATAAAATATAAATGCTATAGATTTTCTTTTATATTTGTCTATATATTTGGCTACTATAATTTTCTTAGAGAATGTGGAAACAAATTGGTAATAGGTATATAGAAAAATCACCAATAAAAAATAAAGGCAATTATGAGCCCCAGGAAGAATTAAGTTTCACAAGAAATAAATTCCAGCATATATACTTAGGCTCACCTGTGAATAATATTTACACAATCATAATGCCATAAACACTGAATACTGATGTAATTAACCAATATTTGTCATAATTATATTGGGTGAGTAAAAGAAAAGAAGTGTTTGAGGAAATGGTAAGGAGAAAGGAAAGAGATTTAAGAAAACTAAATGTCTTTCATAGCTGAAGGACATTAAATGATGTCTAATTCTGAAAAGTTAGGACACAGCAATCTACACTTGTTATTAGATAATAGGGTGTTCAATACTGTAGGAAACAACAAAATTTTTGAAAGTTACTTCCTCTAAGAAGAAGAAAGCCAGGTTCCTTTTTGGTTTTAACATGGGGGACTAGGGGGGCAGAAAAAGAAGAAAAGAAACAAGATGGGATTGGGAGGGAGACAAACCATAAGTGACTCTTAATCTCACAAAACAAACTGAGGGTTGCTGGGGGGAGGGGGTCGGGAAAGGTGGGTGGGGTAATGGACATTGGGGAGGGTATGTGCTATGGTTAGTGCTGTGAAGTGTATAAACCTGGC